>WOGO01005319.1:0-12519 GCA_015342085.1 Leptinotarsa defecta | reverse complement strand
AACAATTTGAGGAATCACCTGACCATGGTGTGGTACGATCGTTAACAGCCTCTGAGGGTGACACTACCTTCCTGACGAGGCAAGACATCATCGTAGCGCAGAAGGAGGATCCCGTCTTGAAAACTGTACGAGAATGGATTGCCAAAGGAGCGAGACCAGAATGGCAAGAGATTTCCAAGCACGGCCAGTAGGAAAAGGGTGACTGGCTCCAATGGGACTCCATGAGCATGACCTACTCACTCGGAAATGGGAATGCCCGGATGATAGAACCCACAAATCCCACATGATCTTTCCTAAAACGTGTATCCCGAGTATCCTCGAACATCTTCACGATGGTCGCACTGGAGGGCATTTCGGAATAAATAGAACTCTAGCGAGAGTGCGTGAGAGGTCCTATTGGGTCAATTGCCGTCGAGACGTGGAAGAGTGGTATAAGCGCGGTGACCTGTGCTCTTCGAGAAAGTGTCCGAAAACAAGGCAAAGGGGAAAGTTGAAGCAGTACCTCAGTGGGCGCCCTTTCGAGAGAATCGCAGTCGACATATCCGGTAACAAGTACCTTATGGTTATGATGGACTACTTCTCTGAATGACTTAAGTAGTAGCCTTACTGAACCGAGAGGCTAAAACGGTGGCAGAAGCCCTGTAGCAGAACGTAATTGCCAGACACGGAGGAGCCCAAGAACTACACTCGAATCAGGGCCGCAACTTCGAATCGGATTTATGGAAGGAAATGATGACTCTGTTGGGAATAAAGAAGACATGAACAACTGCTCTTCACCCATAATCCAATGGAATGGTCGAGAGACATAATCGCACCATCAATAACTACCTCTCGATGTATGTCTCCGAAAATCAAAGAGTCTGGGATAAATTGGTTTTTCTTTTTCTGTTGGCATACAGGAGCTCCCAACATGACGGGACATGTTATACACCATCCATGTTGTTAACTGATAGGGAACTGAAGCTTCCGATAGATGTATTGTATGGCAGTCCTTTGATGAATCTCAAGAGGTACCTCTTTCAGAATATGTAAATGACCTGAAGAAGAGACTGGAAATAGTACACGAATTTGCCAAAGCCAAATTACAGCTTTCCAGCGAGAGGATGAAAATAAGATTTGACAAAAAGTCACTGCCAGTGAGTTTCAAGGAGGGCGATGCAGTGTGGCTCTACCAACCCCAATATCGGAAAGGTATGTGTCCCAAGTTGCAGACCATGACAAGAACCTTACTTGGTAACCAAAAAGATAAACTATCTGGTGTATGGAATCCGATTGTCACCCAGAAGCAAGCCTAAAGTTGTCCACATAGAAAGGCTGAGTCCTTACATCTTGATGTCTCCTCTTGGAATGTTGTTCGGAGCGAACAAACTCAGGGAAGGAATTATCGTGGATTATATCATTAGCTTCACAACACAGTTGAATAGTAAAGCCAAACGTTAAAATAGAACAATTCAAGAGAAAATAATGACTCTTCTTTTTCATCTGTCAGTAGACTTTTAGTTATGGTATGATAGATCCCCCACATGACTGTGGCTAAAACTTCAGCCTAAAAATGGACAGGGACGCGACCAAATTCATCCGATTTCGAAGGCGTTGAGGCGCCTTTGCGGAAGTTTCAAGATTTATCAAAAAAATTGCACTCACGCAGCAGCAAGAAGCTTACGTTTGTTGGAAAGGCTCCAAAAGGAAATAAACTTTTGGATTCCAAAAATAGAAAAATTGTAATAATCATTCGTGTTATTTCCTCTAATGAACATAAAGCATTAAAGGAATCAAAAAATGCCACTCGGGAATGATAATTACGTTTTTTTTTGAGATTTTTGTAAGTAGTTAATGGTTCTGACGAAGAAAAATGGAGAAGTGCTATAAAAAATGAAAAGTTATTTGAAATTATACCACAAGCACAAAGTGAAAGACAATGAACTTATTTCAAGTTAGTGGTTTTTTCGTATCAAATGAAAATGTAAAACACGTGTTGTTGCTGTTGCTTAAAGCTTTGAACAGAGAAGAGGAATAGACACTTTCATTCTTTTTTGTCATTGTTTACTGATGCCTATTGCTTTTGACAAATTCAAAGTGAAATTTTAGAGAGATTCGACATTGAAACAATATTTCTTTATGGATATTTGAAGAAAGAAATATATGTGACTCTACCTGAAGGTAGTCAACTGAAAATTAACAAGTTTTTTAGAAATAATGAAAATATAAATTGAAAGGGCTATTTTTTGGAGATATTAGTTCTTGGGGAAAAAGTATTTACTCTTCCATCTTCATACAAATTATTATGAGAAACTTCCGAGGAAAGAAAAAAGTCTTTACAAAGATGTGCAGTTCATGCAAAGAAGTTATTGTCAGATATAAACTGGAAAAAAGAGTCATTCCAAAACATTGAATTACACGAAAGGAAAACTATTTCCTAAACAACTACTTCCATAATATGATCATTGAAATTTATGAAAGTCTCACTTTTTTCTATTCAATTTGTAAGTACTCTCAAATTATCGTTATAGAATTGAATCAGATATCATTCATAGGAACGTTACACCATATAATATATGACAAATTTATGATATAAAATTTCACTTATGGAACACCATGGTCTATGGAATAAAACGATTTTTGTATGAAGACGGAGAAGTAAAAGTAAAAAAATGAAAGTAGACTCTCAACAATTTATGTTGACGACGGTAGCGAGAGAAACGAAATTTTAGAAGATTTCAAAAAATAATTTGAAATCGCTATGGAAGATAAAACAAAAATATTTATCGCATTGAAAATAATTCAATTAAAAAACTTTCATAACTCTTGAAAAATCATACATCAAGACAGTTTTAGAAAAGTTTCAAATGATATTGAATGCATCAGTTGAAGCCCGTTCGATAACTAACACATGGACAAGTGTTAACAGAAGTGAAATCAATTATCCGTACAAAAAAGTTGTGGAAAGTTTGCTGTGTTTATCAAATCGGACCAGACCAGATTTATTTTTTTCAGTCAACATATCTTTAAAAACTATGGAGAATCCAACCGAAAGTGAAAATCAAGTAAATTCTGAGACATCCAAGAGATTCAGTCACGATCTATTGGAAGAATACAATAATACAGGCCCAAATGATGCAAAATTACAAGTGGCTGGGTTATTTCATCTACAGCATCTGTAGCATGTGGACCGAGAAATCAACCAATTGTATCCTCAAGCATAGCACCCAATCAGAAATGATTCTTCTTAAAAATGTTTTCAGAGAGCTGGCATATGAAAATCTGGAAGCTTTCAAAAAAATAGATAACCAAAGTTCAATCAGCATGATTAAAACTAGCCAAAGCACATTGGTATACGACTTGAGTTTATAAAGGAAAAAGTTCCGATTTACAATATTGCCCTTAAGAGAGTCTTAGAAAATATATTTTATTTAATATTTGTATTACTAATTAATTAATATCATTTGATTGATTATTCGTTAACATGAACATGAACTATCTTCTGATCTCCAATCGACCCCCTGAATATTTATTATCCCAACGATTCAACGACGCAGTAAACCCCCAGGCTTAACCCCCTCGTCGCTCTGGAAACCAGTGTCCCAGTCTCATATTGATTTGTCTGGCTACACCTAGTAGGGGAGGTGCATCGCGGCACTGGAGCTGCACTCTGAACCCGAACCTAGATTCATTTTCCTGTAGCTCGCAAGTGTAACTGCAGCCCAGTGCTACGCGCCGGTAAGGTCAAATATGAGATTTGTGATGATGAATCGGTTAACCTTCTATAATCGGTAAGTTATAGCCGAATAATTCCGTCCAAATAGACCCCTTACATATTTAGTTTTTTTTTTTATACTCATTTGGTCGAGTTCAAACCCTACAGGGTGTTTTCTAATTCCCAGAATACAAGTTATGTAACTTTTCTGAAAAAATTATTTTTCATATTAATATTGTGAATATCCGTTGATACGAGCATCGCAATTGGTTGTTGTTTTTTTTTTAGTGCAAAGCACACTCGTTAAATAATGTTGACTTATCTCTGTCCCAGGCCACCACTTTACTGAATTCACGCACACTTTGGTTGTGGCTTAGTATTTTTCTTTCATCGTAACTACATGAGAGCGATATGTACAAGTAGGGTATGGAAATTGTTAAGATTTTGGGATCGATACAAATCTGCCAGACCACCTGAAAGTGATTGACACGAAGTTTATCCTTGAGAATAAACAATATCCTACTAGGGTAGAATGTAGGAAAGAGATTTACCGTAGGCAATAGAATTCATGGGATTATCAAGGATGTCTGAAGAATCGAGTTTACATAATAGAGTCAGCTTATATGTATAACATATATGTATTACAAATTTAATAATTCATTATAGCTTCAAATACATTCAGGTAACGAAGATTTTGAGAATTTGTAATTACGTGAAAACGAACGGCTGAGAAAATATACATTGTATCATCACGTTGAGGACGGTATGAGATCAAGCGGATGCCGCGCTTGTTTTGGTACTGGGCGGGCGTGGCATGAATGTGATGCCGCACAACATAACTTTTCCATATACCGTTGGTTTTTCTCGTAATCACCCATATTCAACAAATAATGCTACTCTTCACTCGAGTTGCTTCAACTGATCTTGACATCGGTTCCCGCCAGAAAAAAAATGGTCACGTTGTGCGTAGCAGCAACACGTGACTTTTCTAGCAAATCAGACGACTACAACGCCTACTACATCATGCGGCATTACATTGATACCATGCCGGCTCAATAATGCAATAACTTGTATTTAGACGGCATGAGATCAACGCGATGCCGCATATTAAATTCTCAAAAAAATCAATGATATTCAGAACTCATACTATATATGAATATAGTAAGTCACATCTGAATGAAACTAACCCAAAATGAATGAACTTGCCGGCTGAGAGGACTTTTTTTCTCTAAAGCCGTCCTCAACGTGTTAAAAGCAACTCACTAACGGTCTGGAAAGCGAACACGTCGACATGACCAAGTGCGCTGTTTCGTTGTGTTGAGATATGTTGGAACTGTACGTTGGGGCCTGTAAATGATGTCTTTTGTTCTTCATCTGAGTTGTAGTCTGAATTGACATCTAAGTAATTATGAATGTTCGCTTCAGTCTGTTAATGGTAACGGTTTTTGTTTTGGCAACGGATATTGACCAAAAATTGCTATTCAGCTCTCGTGGTCACTTCGTAAGGGCCTTCATATGAATTATGTAGGGTTGTCTTGAACTAATGATAGGACGTAGGTTTTCCATGTCTCGTTATAACTATCGAATGAAGCTGAAGGTTGTTTCTATGGTTGTACTAAAGGTGTTGAAAATTCTCCGGGGAGGCGTAATGGTTCACTAAAACCAGCTCCGCTGCAGTTTCTTGAAATCATCAATGCTGGGTGAATCTCAGCATTACTGTAGGTAAGATCTTAGTCCATCTCGAATTTCTGTGGCATTTGAATAGCTTCTGGCCAGCGAGAAAAGCGGTCCACACAGGTCAGGCAATATCTATACCCTTCCGAATTGGACGTGACTAATATATCTATGTGGATATATTTGAATATCTTCAAAGGCGATGTGAATGTTCCTGGGACCGTTGTCACGTTTAAAAAAAATCTGTTTAAAATCTGTTTTTTCACTAACCAGCTGTCGCACCCCTACGAACGACAACCCTCAGAAGTCTAAACTTGTGCGAGCTAATGATTAACGAGGTCTTACCTTTTAACGTGTTATTCCTAACACGTGTCGAGTCATTTTGGCAAGTTGGCATTCCGTACAGCTGGGAGCTCATGTACTACAGTATTTCTTGATGAATGGCCATACATATCGCTGTTTTACCAGTTTTATGGTTGCTCTGATATCTGGGTGAAACATTCTGTGGATAGTGTTGAAAACTACTCGACAAAACTTGGCTGATACAATTGCTCTGACTATAGAAATAGATTTGTCACTCTGCTTCAGTTGGAGACTTGAATGTTTCTCTTTTTCCATTCCTTCAGTTCAGTTCCACTACTTCAATGCGTGAGAGAGCGTTTACTATGACATTGTCGTTACCCGCTGTGTTTCATGTCGGTGGAGAACTAGTAGGTAACGGAATTGTCAGAGAGTGCATTGTTTACCTTTCTTCTGAAAAGCGTGCACGCTAGTCTAATCATTTGTAAATTTGATGAACGTCCTGGCTTCCACCATGTGCTTAAAATATTTGACGACCTCGTGAATAGCCAGTAAATCACGATCATAAGCTACGTATTTCTTTTCCGCTGAATTTCACTCCCTAGAGGATTCCAGTGATCGTTAACCTTTTCTTGAAGTGCTGCGCCAATTGTGTAATTCGATGAGTCGCATAAGCTGCTAAGCGGTGAGTTTTTCTTCGGGTGTGCAAGAAGCGCTGCTTGAGAGCCAAGCTTTTCTTGCTATTAACAAAGGGAGCTTCCGCTTCTGGTGTCCACCTTTCACGTTGACTCGCAGAAAGTCATGAGAATGAGTCTGAACTTGTGCGGTCCAGAAACTGACGAATCTGTTTGATGGTTTCAGGACGCGGATATTTTCTGATAGCCTCCACTTCTTTTGATTGCGTACCATGGCTGCTCACCTGATATCCGAGGAACTTACAGTTGGTTAGCCGCTGAAGACCCATTTTATGGGGTTGATGACGATGCCGTAGTCCTATAGTCTCTTGAATAGGACTTTCAGATACTCGTCTAGTGAGGAAGATGCTACTTAAATATCGTCTAAGCAGCGTTCCTGAGTCCAAATGTCATAAAGGGATGAAACAGTCCAAATGGCGTAGTAATCGCTGTCTTGCAAATGCCTTCATCTGCGACTGGAATTTGGTGGAGGACTTTGACACGATCTATCTTTGAGAAGGTAGTCTTATCAGAAAGTTTTGAGTACCAAGTACAGAGGAACAGTTGGACACGGTCCTCGCATTGAATCCGCGGTCATCACTAAGTAGCAAGCGCGGGAAAATGTAGGTCAAATTATGTATCGATGAGGAGAGATATGTTGGTACTAGCGTAGGTGACGAATGCCCGTCGTATTTCCCTAATTGGGGCCATATCTATCGTAGTACCAGCATGCGCCGGCATTGGTGGGTCAACCGCGTCACTCACTTGTTAGAAAGGTGGGTAATGAATTTGTTCATCATAGACATTTCTTCAGCGAGTGATCCTAGGTTTGCTGATGTTACCGTGATATAAGGGTGATCACCTGTAACCCCGATTACGCTGTCAGCTAGATCTGCTAAACTGTTTAAGGATAGTGTTTTCTGTGCGGCTAATATCGTTGACTGAACCAGGGAGAACGCAATACCGTATCTCCGTCGGCTATTCCTGCGAGACCACGAAGGTGATGAAGGAACTGGGATCCTTTTATTTCTCCTATGTCTTCCCTCTTGAGAAGACAACGCACCTCTTCTTCTTATAATGAACTCATGCATTTGATTAGCTCAGTTTTCAGCTCCTCATATGGTTTTATCGCAGGTATCTAACGGATCTCACTGACTTCGTCCATCATTTCCGAGAACGCGAAATACTATTCTACTAAACAGAACCACAGTTCGGGATCGACGTTTAGGAATGCGGGCAATTCGGGGGTTACCCGTTCTTTAGCAAGTGCATCTCCGGATACCTTGTTCGGTGTTTTGTCACCGTTATTTTATTGATTAGGAATTTTTTCTAAACTATTGATCACTTGTGAAGTTAGAGGCACCACAGTCACTTGGTTTTCCGGAGTTCACTACTTGTCACAAACCTGGAACAATTCACTATTCTAAAACGATCACGTCGGGGTGACCACTTTCGGGGATTGTTGTCCAGAGATAAAAAATGGGGATGTCCAGACTTTGGTGTTTTTCTTTCATTTATTACATTGTAGCTACGTGAGAGCGATATATTCACGTCGCCGTCAGGTTTAGGAATCTAACTTGTCATAATGAGAAACTAACAATATTTTCTGATTTTTTTAAATTGATTTTTGCATACATACCTATTATTTTTGGTGTGGAAAGCAGAATAGACCGTAAGGGCTGACGTGGCTGGTATTGAACTCCTATTATATGAACTAAATAACTAGAATGTTCTAGAATATTCGTGGAAATTCTAGAATATTCATGGAAATTCTAGAATATTCTCAATATAACCTACCCAAGTAGCCTATTGTTATTTTCCTTATGTTAGGTGATGGAAATAACGAGGAAGTTCTAGAATTTTTGCAATAATTATAGAAACTTCTAGGTAATTCCTTCCTATCTATCAACTTGGTGTATGGTACTGCATCCCGTGAATGCTTATCTTAGCAAATAAATCAGTCACAATTCCAAATCTACTTCAGCCTCTAAGCCATACCGAAAAAAATGATTTGTCAATAATTTTATACATTTTAGCAAAAACCTAATGATTTTTTAAGTCTGTTTTTCTATCATTGTTCAATACTTCAGAAATGTTCTTATCAAAGTGAAATAACTGCACTTCGAGTCAAGTGCTGATTTTTTCAGAAATTCTTTATTTCTATCTATAACTATATATTTTCAGGAATATAAGGCAGAGTCTGAAGGTTTTATGCCTGAAGTTTCATCTTCAACTGCGGCGTAAAAATTATTTTTGCTTTATGAAAAATTGTTTTTTATTTCAAAAAAAAATTATTGAAAACTTTTACGTGAAGATGAATAAAATCTATCTGTTTGAATTTAGATGTCAATTTGAAGTCATATGATATTTACAAGCTTCTTCTGAATAATCGAACAAAAGTTAACTATTTTGAAAAAAATATATACTATACCTATAGGTTCATAATTAATTTCATCAAACTTGCATTAATTAACTCTGTTTGCTTTCAGTAATAAATAGCTACATGCCAATGAAGCTTTCAATGAAGTGATTTGAATTTCTTTTAATTCCATCATATACTTATTCTATCAAATACTCATTAAAAATTTTTCTTTATGGATATTGAGATGAGATAATCTATCAAGAAATATGCGAACTTCTATAATAATTTTGATTGAGTTTCTGGTCCGGATATTACTGATCTGTCATTGTTTCATTTGCTTCCTAAAATGAGTGATCCTAATTATAAAAATGATATCTAATGTTCTACGTTATGTATTTGTTGAAAAAGGATTTCGAGCAGCAGTAGTAATAATAATGTTGTAGTTTGTGGTCACGAAATTCAATATCAGAAATTTAATACTTGATCAGTATTCAGTGCCTGATTTCAAATCAACAGCAATATTTTTGAAAACGTGGTGTATCGCACATAGTTTCAGGTCAAATAATTTTTTACTCGAAAAATTGAATAATTTAAACATGCAATTACACTTAGACTTGTGTCTTCGACTGAGATCCAATTAACAGTGATAATATGAGTAAACTCGTTGCGCACTCGTACGATATTGACTACCCAAACATGGACATCTGTCAAGAGGTCATTGCATGAGTTGTTCGTAATGCATTCGAAGTTGAAAATGAAAATGCGTTTGCTGATATTTATACTCTTAATGTTTCACTATCGTTTTATTCACAACTATTTATGGTGGATTAGTGACGTTCAGTTCGAGGTAACTTGCAACACTTTTATTACCTGAGAATCCATATACAGCTTCGATGAATTTGTCGATGAGCAATAATATCGAAGCTCTAAATGTTATCAGCGCTAGTGTGCATCGACTGCTATTATTAGTAAAAAATCTTATCAGCATTGACAGCGAGTATATTATTATTCGTAGGTACTGTTAATATTCGCACTTAGAACTTTCGCATGACTGGCAGCTACTACCAAAATAATAGCAACATTACGGTTTGGTAGTAATGAAAACTCCTAAACGCATTATTTTTATGATCGCAAGCTGAGGACTTTTACTCGTTCATTTCGAATAGTTGTAAAGCAGACCAAACACAACACAACTATGATTCAACACCAGACAGCACTATTCCGTCAGTGGTGCTAGGCTGAACCACAAATGCATTGCTGGACTCAACTGTCCTCAAAGGACAGGCCTGAGTAAGTAATGTTGACCACATTTTCCCTTACGAAAACGTCATCTATGGGATAGACAGAGAACTCAATCGTTGAATATCAAATACATGTTCAAACATCTTATAAGTTTTATACTGCACGGAATATTTATTACAAAATCTTTTCTTTGGTTATGGTTAATTTGTTGTAACATTACGACCATAAAATGTTATGATTGCGATCCTCCCGATGGCGACTGATTAAGGAGCAACGGCCAATAACGATACGGTTGCGATCTAAAACATATATGCTGTGTTTTATTTCAGCAAATGTGAACCTGTCTCTGTTTATTTCCGCAAATGAATAAATTCAGTTAATTCAACCTTCTTCTACATGAAACACTATTCAAACAGCAAAGATGGGATCAGTTGGAAATCACACATTTCAAATGTTAAAAAAGGGGTGGTATTTATATTTTCAATAATCTAGAAATTCAAAACATTCCGTTTAACTTTTTTAATTAAGCCAGCAGAACCAGTATTTGAAACTTCATTTACTTTCATAAACAATTAATTATGATATAGTTTGCTGGGAAAGGATACAATTTTGAGTAAATTAAACGTTTTGTTTAAACAAATTGAAGTATCAAGAGCTTAATAGTCCGCAGCATGAGATTGTGAAAAGATGTTATTTTAAGAGTTTTCATTAGAAAAAATGAGTTCCTGAAATAGTCGATTTTTCGACTTTCCGGTGACTGTATTTTCGGAAGTAGACCAAAGCGACAAGTTGGGACTTCAGATTCGTGATCCTCAGGTAGAAATACGTCCAATAAGTTTTTTTTGTATTTTCAAAAACTAGCGGGAGTCGTTGAAACGAATAATTATTTACCTTCTCTAAAAATATAATATTTAAAATGAGTTCAATATAACAATGTATTTGGCGGATTCATTATTTGATAAAATAATATCTAATCTTCTTACTATGATATCTTCCAAGTGGTGATAACAATTGATTATGAATCAATAGATAATCTTTTTTACTTACATTCCGAGGAACCTCGATTTTAATCTATTTCTCTTTTTCTTGGTATATACTTCTTAATCCCAAAAAATGACAAATATAATGGAATAAATAGAACCTGAAGCGAAAGTCTCACTCAATGTATGTATAATAATACAGCATATGTTGTCATTTTTTCAATTGGAAAAATGTGAAGCAGACGTAATTTGAAGAATATTGACAAATTATCTGGGTAAATCCGATGCTTCATAAAACAGCCTAAAGAGTTGAGATTTGGGCAAGCTATGAATTTTCAAGTTCTTACCTTTTAAAGTAGAATAAACGAAAACGCCTTAAGTTATTGGGATCGTTACATGACATTCGATTTTTGAGTGCTTTCGTGAGTCTGGAATAGCAAAATTTGACAGACATGTGAAGAGTGACAATGTTCCCATTCAAAACTGCCCATTGTTTACCTTTTCATGAATCATTATGTTAAAATTAACAGGAACTTTCACGATACAATTTCCCGCAAAGTTCTACACAAAACCATTGACGTGTGTCGGAAAGTAAAAGAAAAAGTGTAGTACTTTCTTAAATATAAATAGAGTCCATTTTTAGAGTTAGGCATTAGTTTAGTATTTTTTTTATTAATCATTGTGTTGAAATTAGCGGGAACTTGCACACATTGATGTGTGTCGAAAAGTGAAAGTAAAAGTGTAATTGTTAGATATCATTTTTAGAATTAGGAATTAGTTTACTTCATATCTTGAAGTTGGTTGGTAAAACGTGCGTTTTGGAGTCACCGCAAACTCAAAAACTGGAATCTGGAATATCTTTATATGAATGATTCATAATATTTGTTTCTCGTGGTATGAATGTCGAGTGGGGCTCATGCTTGCACAAAGTTCCGGGAATTTTCCAGCAGCTGCTATCGATTGCGCTTGGGACGGTCCCATTTTCGTGTTATTGCGTCTCGACAGACCTCAAGGACAAGGGCGTTTCTCCTGCAGTCAACACATGTAAATGTCTAATGAAACTGGGTTGGTGCATCTATTTTGATAAAATACCCCAAAGTTTTCAATTATGACTACATTAGTGTATAATTTTTGTAATGAAAGTTGATAGATATATAGATACACTCGAATACAGTGCGGACTCAAATAGTCCCCCACTCTTAACTTTCGAAAGGCACAAGATGTCAGGACCAGATAAAATTTTCGTAAAAAGGTATCATTTTCAGTACTTTGGAAAAAAAGAAAATAGTGGTACATCACTTGTCACCGAGAGGGCCCAACAAGTTTTTTTTCCAATGGTTACGTTTGATGGGTATTCAATTCTCCACCCAAAATTTTTTTTGAGAATCGGATCTGCTATTCCTGAGTTATTTCCAAATTTCATATTCGTTTTCAGAATGTGTGATGAATATCAATATCATAATATCAAGAAAAAATTTCATTAGTTCGGACTTCCATTAATTGATATACAAAATGATTTGAAATCCCTGAAACAACTAAAAAAGAAGAATTAAAAATAAATAGCTGTAAATAACAATTATATTGAGCAAAAAA
>WOGO01005318.1:636-12521 GCA_015342085.1 Leptinotarsa defecta | reverse complement strand
CACAAAAGAGCACCATGCATTACACTCAATTTCAGTCATCGATTCTGTAAAATGCGAATCTTTTATAAGTTGTCGTATCTGAGGCCCATCAAATATTCCGGCTTTTAATTTTTCTTTACTAAGTGCAGGGAATTTGCTGGACAAGTATTCAAAACAAGGACGATTCTGGTCTAGGGCCTTTACACAGGAAACAAGGATATTTTGTATAGCCACCTTGTTGTCCCAAGAGAAAGTTCGCTATCTTAAAATCAACACAGATCGTCCACTGATGTTGATCATACTTAATTTTTTTTAGCACCAGCGATATTGTTTTATATTCTTCTTTCAATTTTGTAAAATGCCCAGTTGGTATACTTCCATATTTGTTCCCATTATGTAAAAGAACACACTTTAAACTTCGTTTGGAACTGTCGATAAAAAAACGCTAGTAATCTGGTGTGAAACTCCGGTACACTCATTTTTTCTAACTTCTCTGTTACGGTAATATGTAATTTTGGTGTCTGGGTGAAGAAGTTTCTTTTCCTTTAGTCCGAAGGCAAGCAACTCGGAAGAATCCTAATGAAAAGAGAAATGAAAATTTCTATGTTTTTTACCACTTTTATTTATAACTAACGTTACTGCAGTAACATTATGATCTCCTACCACGTAGTAACGTCTACATCCATCAATTTATCGGAAAAATACTTTGGAAGGTTCAAATCTCTAATGAGATCGCTTAGCTCTTCCTGAGTAAAGCGCTCAAGACGTGTTCAATCCCCTTCAAAATCACTGTCGCCTTCCTCAACTCTATTAGTCTGTAGTTCGTCAGATAACGTTTCGACATTGTACAGAAATGTAAGAATATTTAAGTATTTGATGAGTAATATGTTGAAAACTAGAGCTAATATAAAGAAAAGGTTTGTATTTTTGGAATCAGCACAGATGAATTAACCAAAATCAGTTGATTTTTTTCGGTAGCAAAATTTTTTTTTGGTGGGCTGTGTTATTCAATAAATGTTCGTGTAGGTTTTCAAACATACCATTTGCAGAATAGAAAATTTTGAAATCATCAAATGGAAATATCAGATATTACAATACCAATAATTTTCCAAAGCATTTCTGAAAGCGATAACTGATGGTGCATAAACTACATGACCAGACAGGTCGTTCCAGTGGATGAATCTTTCATTGTCACTCCGGACAAAGAAATCGAATTTCACTCAGACTGTTTCAATAATAATACTCGACAATCTGATAGTGAAGTTAATGCAAATAATTATAGGACTAATATACGGTAGACTAATATACGGTAGGTCACAGATTTGTGAAAATAACCTATGATAAACATTTGCATTTGCTCAAGCACATAGCTTGGCAATGTAAGGACTTCAAACTGGGACGGTATGTTCAAGTATCTGATATGTTGTGAATTCTCAATAGCAATTTTGATGATATTTTAAAATAACAGTTGCCATACAAGATTTATTTTAGATGTTTTTGTAGCTTTTCTAATGGCATGTATTCGTATAACGCCAAGATCTTTTTGGCGTTTTAAGGATGTGAATCCTACTTCTTAATAATGAAGTAATGTTCACCCCTTTTCTGCTCGCTGAAAGTCAAGATTTTCATTCAAATGTGTATCATGAGTAAATAGCAGAACATTCGTTTGGAATTCACTAATGAAATCCCTGACAATTATATTGAATGGCAAAGGGCCAATCGCAGATCCCTAGAGAACACCACTTGTTTTCGGGTTTGTAATCGAAAGTGTGTCATCGATTCGAACTCAATTAGATCTGTGTGATGAAAAATCTTGAATTCAACCTGAAAGCTGGTCAGTAATATCAGTAATTTATGTAAAAGTCTTCAATGTGGGGCCAAAATAGATGACATCGATAGGACAACTCCCATCAATTTCTTGAATTCATCAGAATAGATGAGGAAAGGTGGAGTGACCTAGGAAAAATCTGTGTTACTGATTTTCCAAATACTCAAGGATCCAATTGAAGGATAATTAATTTCTCAATTATTGTCTCTAAACATTTGCAGGGAGATCACGACAAACTAATGTGAAGAATTTACAAATACAGATGTAGCTAAGTGTTAAATAGCGTTGCTTCATAAAAATAGGAGGAATGTTATAGGAACCGGCATTGTTTAGGGTATTATTTTCTTTTCGGTATGTGGTATTTCGAACGGTATATTCTTTTCCGATTTGGTTTGCATGGGAGGGAAGAAAATCAAGAATTTCAGCGAAATTTGCAACATCAAGTAATTTAGTCTCTTCTTCACTGCTGTTTTTTCAGAAGAAAAGTTCTGATTTTCATGTGGAATACTTCAATATGTCCAAGAAACTGTGTATTGTATTTGTATCGATATATTTTTTCAAAGAAAGAGAGAAAGAGAGAGATAAATATACGTTTATTATCACGAAGGTTGAAAATCTCATCGACAAATATAATAATACTGAAGATAAATCACATATGGTACCTACAATGGAAAAAAAACATCACATAAAGCGACATTGTCACTAAAGCAAATAACATTTGTTGTATAGTATGCAAAACTATTTGAAACTTTTTGCCAAAAGAGCAACGAAAAATGAAACCAACTCCTCAAACCTCCAATATATCGTCCAATATATCTAGCGCATAGTACACCGTCAACTTGTGCTTCTGCAGTCACGGAAGTTATTTATCATTCATATATGCATATAGTCCATTTTCAATGAAACAACATACTAATGGCAAGCCTTGGTACAACAAAAATTGCAAGCAAGCTGTTGCCTCCAAAAATCTAGCCTACTGGCAGTGGCGCAAAAATCCCAGTGCCGCAAACCGAACTAGGTTTGTTAATGCTCGCAATATCTGCAAACTTAGGATAAATGAAAGCAAATAACTTCACAAACAGATAATTACAGATAAACTGCTTGCCAATCCCAACAGATCTAGATCCTTCTGGTCGATAGCTAAAGCTGTTAATAAGAACTTCACAAAATTCACAATTCTACCACTAACACAAGCGGATGGTTCAATTACAATAACAGCCATAGAACAATTTGCGTCCCACTCCATAGTCGATTTTCTGGAAAAGGCAACACCCACTATCCCCACACTAGAATCCACAATGCCGGAAATTACTTTTCGACATCTAGTCAGGCGAATTTTGAAACAGCTCAAAATCAACAAGGCGCCTGGCCCTAATGAAGTGCACATCATCGTACTTCAAAAGTGTGCAAATGAACTCGCACCAGTATTTTGCACACTTTTCAACCTGTTTCATAAGAAACAGGTTGAATATTGCTCGCGTTTAGCCTATTCCGCAAAAAGACAAGAAAAATCTTCTAAATATAACTATAGACCAGTCGCTTTGCTATCAGTGATATCAAAAATCATGGAGAAAGTCGCAAACCACCATATCGTCAAATATTTGGTAGGCTTCAACATCTGGAACGATCATCAATATGGCTTTCGGGAACAGGCGACCTTCTATCGTAGGTCACCCATAATTGGAATAACGCAATCGATAAACATGTAGAATCAAGAACTGTTGCGCTTGATATTTCTAAGGCCTTTGACCGTATGGCATGGGGGTTTGCTGGCCAAACTTTGATGATATGGCCTGTCGGATCATTTTTGTGTATGGCTCTCCAGGTTCTTGAAAAAACGTTCCCTGCAAGTGACCGTCGATGGATATCTCTGGAATACTTTCACCATCAACGCTGGTGTTCCCCAGGGATCCATATTGTCTCCAACCCTCTTTCTATTGTATATCACCGACTTATTGGAAAAAACAAGAATCCAATACATTGCTTTGTTGACGACAGCAATATTTTTTCGTTTTTCTCCAAGAAAATAAATGTCTCCGAACCAGATATAATAATGTCAGGTCAGACAATTCCGCTGCTTTGATAAGTTTGTTAAGGGTTAAAATGGATACCAATATGTGTTGGCACAATCGTGTCGCTGAAATTGCTGAAATTGCAAAGGCTGCTTCTTAAAAGTTCGGAACACTGTTTCGAACTAGAAAACTGTACACCTCAGCGACTTTTGATGCTTTATATATTGTTCTCATGTATGCTCATGCATACATGAGAACAATACTCTTTGGAGTATTGTTCTCATGTATGGAGCCCTGCCCCCAAACATACACTGAAGTTACTGGATTCCATCCAGAAAAGAGTCATCCGCCTGATTGGAGACGCGAATATCACGTGCAACCTTGGAAGCCTGGATCATAGAAGAAAAGTTGAAGATTTGTCTCTCTTATATAGATACTTTCACGGGAGGTGTTCAAGTGACTTGGCACATTTGATTGTGACTGCTCAGGCACCGCTCTGAGAGTGCCTTAGGAATTTTCCTGTAGTGCTTGTGTTTTTTTCTTAAAAAAAAGTATTTCTAAGGGCTTGCAGTAAATTGTTAAATATTTTTATTCCCGTATACACAATCGAATCTTTCACTGGGGAGGATGTTAGTAATTTTCATTTTTGTGTATAAGACAGCAAGATAAATAAGGAAAATACAGTTAGAATGGTGTTCCATTTGAAAAGAGGAAAAGAGGTCTACAAGTTTCATTCCATTTTGCTACACACAGATATCTCACAGCTCGTTTCTGATGTAAACTTAGAACAAAAGTTAGAAGCTGTTTGCACTACTTCAATTATTTTCTGTCTTTCACTTGTCTTTCAAATAAAAAAATATTTGGCATTGTCACATTCTCAGGAAAATGTCGATTATTATTTAGCAATGTTCTATTAGGATGTTAATTTGACCTTCTGATCTATGTAGGAAGGCCCCGCTTTTAAGTTATCAAGTATTATTATAATACAACATTACTGTACTTATCGTTAAAATATCCAGCATTGCTGAAATGATTTTGGTGGCGGCTCTGAGATGATGGGCTATTCCAGTCCAGTGTCATTATAACAAAATTCCCTCGAATAATCAGTGTACGATAGAAAATAAAACGCCATATTTATCAGTATTAGTCAGCTACCGTTTTATGATCTTGTACACAGAAGTCACAAACCGTGACGGAAACCAATTCTTCACACTTGATGAGATCCAACTAGAGAACAAACAATGGCCGAGTTCAAATTAAAACGACTTAACGATAGTTGTTTCCTTTGCACAAACATCCTTTGCGGGAGGTCTACTTGTTAGCATGAGTGGACTGGAACAGTGACAAGTTCGTTCCGCCATCTTAGATATAAATGATATCGGAATTGCTGAATAAGTGGAAAAATGTAAATATATACGATTTACACGATTAAAAAGATGTGCAATAATATTTCATAATTATGAAAGTATCTCTTGAAATAAAATATAGTTATTAGATACCAACGAATATTTTTAAGAGACACTGAATATTCTTGCTCTCAGTTGCAGGGTGTTCTTCAACAAAGTGATTAATAAATAGTATCCTAATTTAAAAAATTGAGAACAGTTTCTAGACAATAGATTATTATTTAGGTAGATAATACTGAAAGACAATTTTATCCCTGTAAAGGAAATAATTTGAAGGTATCTTCAAAAATACATAATATTATTTCTTTCGCTGAAATGAATGACAGTTCACAATAAATTCTGAAATTAACTGATTTTCATATCAATAGTTTTTGAAACTTCACAGAAACTATTAGAGTTACTTTACTGAACATTCATTAGTACAACTACAGTTGTGTTTATTTCACATAAAACAACTAGTTATATGTAAACCAAAATCCGCCATTTTATCACCAAAAAATAATAATGAAGTTGAACAACTCATGCAGAAATACATATTTCAAATCCATTACCGCACACTGTTCATCCACTCACTCTCAAAATTCTGTGAATTATTCTTCTGAATTTGGATCTAAGTTGGAGTGTCTAGAATACATATTTCAGTACAGGTGTTTGTTTGAAATAAATGTTTATAACTACTTGTCAAAAACTTTTATTGTTTTATCATTCTTAACCTCGAATTCATAATTTCGAAAGGAAAACCCGTAATTTGTCCATGCTTCTGGTATCAACAAACGTTTGGTAAATATTCAGCTACGTTACAAGGCCTGCATATTATCTAATTTAGCTAGTTTCAGCAACTTACAAAAACTAACTATTCGTTTAAAATAGTTCTGCTGTGGGTATATCTTCATCATTGAATATATCCAAACAAGTTTGTTCATCTTTCTTTATATTATTTTTTGAGATATAATAATTGTTTCTATGATAAATAACGATGTAATTAACTTTTGTCTATCGTTTTGAAATAAAATGCAGAAGTTAATTTCAACTTTCAATAATGCAATTTCATTTTCGGCATTTCAAGCATATTATTGTTTTTCTCCCCGTTCTAGACAAATAATGAAATCGGCACATTCACCAAAATTGATATTGTGAGACGATTGGTTTATTACCATTCAAAAAATTTAGCCAGTAATTTCTGAAGACACATTATATCTGCGTTCAAAAAATACTTACGGCTCAATCTCCTTAAAATCTATCACTGGAAAGCGTTTAGGTGATATTTTTATACTACAGTAAAATACCAATAATATGAATACTACTCCATGCTTACAAGTTGAGAAAGTACGTTACTCGATTCTCTGATATTTCGCAAATAATCCCCCAACTAACTTTTATAGTATATACCTACTTATTGAGATATACAAAATTTATTCAACGGAAGTTTTCAACTTTTCGAACTTTCAGAACAAAAAATAAAATGTTTCATAACTGTGATGCAGTATTGGTACTACTAATATACCACTTAAAATGTTTCAAAACGTCGTAGGACTGCAAGTAACTATGAATTTGAAATAATATTTCTTACCCGTAATTGCAATTATTTCAATTGTGCTTATATTTTTATAAATAGATTCTAGAAACTTGAAAATACTTTACGAGGGATAAATCAAATGGAATATTGAGAAAATTAAAAAACAAACAACCAATGATAATACGTTTATATTGTTTTTCGCAAACTAAGGCATAAGTTTCTCCATTCAGTTCAGGAATATCCTTATCGTGTATGATACACGTTAAAAGGTGAGACCTCGTTAATCCTTAGCTCGCCGAAGTTTCTACTTCTGAGTGTTCTCCTTGGTAGGGGTGCGACAGCTGATTAACGGAAAAACAGATTTTAAACAGATTTTTTAACAAGAAGTTCAGGTTCAGTCCGATTTCACTCCTGCATTTTCATCAGTTCACCCAATTCAGTTTGTATTTCTTCAAAATGTCATAAATTCGTTCACGAGTGTATTTTTACTCATTTCATTGATGATTACATATTAATCAATAGTAATACCACAAAACCTCAACATTTTATTGATAAATTTTAATTTTATAACGTCAATAATAGCCGTCCCATTTGACGCAACTAGATGCAGCACTAATACGTCGCGTATTCTTTTTGAATTCAATGAAATTCTGAATAAACCACCTGGATGACAAGAAGATTTATGGACTTCTGACAGAATCTTCTACGATTGGCCCACTCCAAGGAGTTTATTCACCCATCGAAGCTTGATACCAAACAATTGTTGGAATACAGAAGGGATGAACTACGATGTCTAACAGGTCCTCTTACAGGTCACTGTCATTTAAATCATCATATGCAGAGTCTCGGACTGTTGGAAGACAGTGTGTGCCATCTCTGTTTAGAAAATGATGAAACAGCAGAGCACATACTTTGTGTTTGTCCCACTGGGGACCGAATCAGCAGAGCCGTACAATTACCATCTGATCTAAAAGACCCCTCACCGTACGAACTAATCGGCTTCGTTAAGAAGCTGGGTTTATTTGGTTTAGTGAAAATAGGTGTGAGCCACCATAAACCCTTGCCGGTTGTGGTAGAGGGTTCAATAGACCCACTCACTTTGGATCTAAACTAACCAAAATCAGAATAACATTTTCATTCGAATCTTAAATATCTTTCGATTATGATCTTAAGATTTCTGGATGTAATATATGAATTGTTGGTATCACTGTTGGATCACTAAAGGATTGTTGTCTTATTTTCGTGAGATTATATAAATCAGTGCTCATTTTATTTTATCAGTTAGTACTAGATTTACATGTTTATTTAGTTTGACTCAGAGAATCACTTATGGTTTAAGAATAATTGCACCTAGATGTTAATTTCATGTCTGTCAGTTTTATCACCGTCAGTGCATTTTATCGACGTGAAACTTTATTTTTGATAATTTTGTCTTTGAGGCATTCATTTTGGTACACCTGTTTCTGCAAATGAAAATTTCCTCTTCTGTTCCATGAGGCCCCGGGGTTTTTTGTTCTTTTTACCAGAAGCTTGACTTTCTCAAATCTTTTCTTGTCTTTGTCTATCAACATATCGAAATCATAATCAATTCTTCATATTCGTCTTGAAATTTTTTATTTGAAATTGCACAAGACAGTCAGTAAGAACAGTTGCAGTTGTTTTATTTTACGAACGAATTTTCTAGTGCCATCCCGTTTGTTGCAAGACATTTTTTATTTTTCAGATAAATCCAGCAATAATGAAGGTGGTTCTGATTGTGAAAGCGAACCAGGTATACCACTGAAAAGAAAACAGCGCCGTTCCAGGACTACTTTCACCGCACACCAACTTGACGAGTTGGAAAAAGCCTTTGAACGAACACAGTATCCGGATATTTATACCAGGGAAGAACTAGCTCAAAGGACAAAGTTAACAGAAGCCAGAATTCAGGTAGATCAATTAAAATATTGACCAATTGAATTCTGAATCGCAAATATGTACTTCATCAATTTCTTTTCACATTTTTTCTTGTTAATTTATCGAAAGTGATCGCAGAAAGACCTCGACATTTTATCGATACATTTTCATTTTCTAACGAAAACTTTTTTATATTGCAATACTCTGAAAGCAAACTTTGTGCTCACGCTCAAAAATAACAAAGTTGGAGTTTAAAAAAATTAAATTCGTCTGAGAAAATTATCAGGTCGAGTTTTAATATTTTCAGAAATATTCTCAACAGAATTCATCGATATAAGAACAAAATACCAATTCCCAAATTAAATCCATTTTTATTACCAAAATGACTAGAAATTTCACTGAGAGCATTTGTTCGAAAGTACAATTATTGAAAACACAATGTTCGAATATACCAACATAGTATTTGAATGACTAAATTTGTATTTTCCGACGATAAGATTTCATTGTTGACGTGGCTATATGAGTATGCATTAACTGTACATCGCGTATTTTCGACTCGAAATAAAAATGTTTTATTATACCAAAACGTTTCGATTAATATATTGACATTTTTGGATACTTATCATTAATGAATTGTTGGTATTCAAGGTGAGTGTAATTATATTTATATAGTCATTTGAGTTGTCTCAGTAGAGTTAGATCATTATCACAGTCTTCATCACTATCATTGTGAAATATTCTGAGCTGATTGCATCTATATAAGAACAAAATCTTCAAATTGAATAATCACTCATGGCTCTCAGTTATATCGCTATTAATTTTATCGCTGTTCGGAAGAAGCGTTTTATCGCTATAAAACTTTGTTTTGGTAGCCTAGCCTTCAATTTTTTCATCACTTCATCGGTTTAAAGGAAATAATCACTATAAATATATTTACAGGTGTGGTTCAGTAACCGAAGAGCAAGACTAAGGAAACAAATGGCCTCATCCTCTTACTCTCCTCTGGGAGTTGTAGGTGGGCCATACAGTGCTCCAACTACACCCTACGCTTCAACTCTTGGACCAGGAATGAGCGAAAGCACTTTCTCCAGTTCGGCAGCTACAGCAGCCTCTAGTTCGAATCAAAGTAAGTGAAAAAATAATTGGTTGAGTAGAACTGGCCGATACTTGATATAATAGCATATTTAAACTAATCAATACAGTTTATTGTATGATTTTTCACTATGAAGGGTTTTACAAAACCGCGACACGTGTTTCGCTATACAATAGCTTCCTCAAGCGTAAACTAAAAGTTAATTCTAAATTACAACCATTTTTTACTTTAACATATTACCTACTTGTATGCCTAATTCCTAATGAATGAATGTACCTGAAATGGTCAGGTATGAATTCATTAACTGTATAACTATAGTATCGTAAATATACCTAACTATTTTTACCTGGAAATGAACAGATTCAATAATGGCGAATTATTCAATTCGAAAAATTTATTGATATAGTTAATGAATTCATATATAACCTTTTGGGTAAATTCGTTCATTAAAAATTCGGCATACGAGTAGGTAATAGGTTAGGTTAGAGTATAAAATGGTTGTAATTTAGAAGTAACTTTTAGTCTATGCTGTAGCTGTATTAATTAGTGTTTTGTCTAATTCGATTACGAATTATATATTAATATAAACAGGTACAATGGTGCATTGAAATGAAGTGAAATATAATAAAAACGAGAAATGAATATTTCTATGTTTTTTACAACTTTTATTTGTAACTAAGGCTACTGCAGTTTCGTCATATAAGGACATTTTCAAACTTATTCATTACAGTAAAAATGAATGATAATATTACTCCTCATATAACGCCAATGTAGGCAATAACATAGGTACTTACCTTAATTGAGTACCTGAATTTTTTTACCTGTGACAAATGTGGGTATGCTAATTTGAAAACCGGTGAGTAAACTAGATCGATTGGATCATTTAGCTCATGCTTATGAATTTCTAAGGATTCCAAATAATTGAGTTTCCAACCTTTGCTTGCATAGTGCGAAATTTCTGTATCGTTTGGATTCGGAAACTTGTGATTGCATTCCAAGCAATGGTTTGAAAACGTCAAAACGTCGACCTAGTCCGAAGGACCTTTAATGTTATTGTTCAGTAGGTATACCGTTTTGAGAAATGTTGACCACATTGTCACACATAAACACTATCAGACCACATGCCAGGTTATCTAATTTCCTTTTCAATACCAAAGATAAAGTGGACAAGATGGAAAAACTTGGAGTTTATAAGCTTAAGTGTCCTGAGTGTAATAGTGTTTATGTGGGACAATGTGGTCGAAATTTCTCAAAACGGTATGCTGAACATGAAAGGTCCTTCAGAATAGGTAAAAAGATTCGAAGTTTTCAAACCATTCCTTGGGACGCAACCACAAGCAAGGGTTGGAATCTCAATTATTTGGAATCCTTAGAAATTCATAAGCATGAGCATTGCGGGTGTTACCTGCTAAATGATCCAATCGATCTAGTTTACTCACCGGTTTTCAAATTAGCATATCCACATTGTTACAGGTAAACAAAATTCAGGTACTCAATTAAGTGCCTATGTTATTACCTAGAGTGGTGTTATATAAGGGGTAATTATCATTCATTTTAAGTTTAATGAATACGTTTGAAAATGTCTTTATAGGACGAAACCGCATTCCAGAGTTTCACCTATGGTAATCTGTTACAAAAGTTAGATTGTTTCGTGTTTTTTCTAGAGGGAACATGAATATTAATGTGAGCATAAAGAGTTGGGCAATTGATTCCAGATTTGAGCAATTTATGAAGGAATATAATTTCTGGGATATGCGGATACGATCTAGAATTGATTTTTTGACGAGCTACTTGAAATTATGGATAAATCAAAAATGTTTCTCAACATAATTGGAACAGTTATGAATCGCGACCATTGGGTCTTAGCAGCGGCCAATATGCAGAAAAAACAATTGTTTATATACATCGATCCAAGGTACACTAATAATTCAAAAGCCGCTGAATATTATAAAGAAAAATGTCAGATATTTCTACAAAAATATAATATCAGTGTCCGTGGAGTTTACGTCATATACATTTTCATGCAAATTTTTAAAAACTATTCCTTGATGAACCCATCTAATATGAACTTGTTAAGAAACGAATTAATAGGGATAATTTTGGAGATTGTTGAACGAGATCAACTTGAATTTTGCCTTATATGCGGATTTGCCAT
>WOGO01005317.1:0-12522 GCA_015342085.1 Leptinotarsa defecta | reverse complement strand
ATGAATATCAAAAAATAAATAGGTAAGTACTTTGATTCCATATTGATTTTAATTTAAGAGCCACCGGTAGACAGCTGTTTCAGCCTATTGGGCATCGTCAGTACCGGGCAGGCGGTCCTCTATTGAAGACAAAATGTGAAAAACCAGAAAAGTATTTGATAAAGATAGCTGCGTAAACGTCAGTACCGGGCAGGCGGTACTGATGTCCAATAGGCTGAAACAGCTGTCTACTGGTGGTTTTTAAATTGAAATCAATATGGAAATGATCAGAGAGTACTTATCTATTCATATTTTGATTTTTATGGAACTATTCTCGAGCAGCTTGACTGCATTTCAATTTGAGAGCCACTGGTAGACTGCTGTTTCAGGAACAACCAAAAAAAGTATTTAATGAAAATAATTGCATAAACGCATGTAAGACATAAGTGGAAACACCTATTGTTGTAACACCCAAGTCAACTTGGCAAGTTTTTATGTCAGTGTTGGTGGTTTGACCAATCAACCGACTACTTCAGTAACAGAAATTTGGGAATTCAACCTGGAATGGCATCGGAAAAGAATCCACATGTTTTTTTGATGTTCACATTTTGTCTTTAATCGAGGACCGCCTGCTCTATTTATTACATGCGAGCGCTTTCGACAGCTGGTCGTGCTGTCATAATCTTAGCGACTGGAGAAATGTACAGCAAAATGGATTAACGAGGTCTCTCAGTCAACAAATCAAAACTCTGCTCTACTTTGCCAAGCTTCTGCTTCTAATGGGAAGCTTCTTCAGGGCAGTAAAAATGAGTAATATTTATATCGCATTTTTTTTCAACTCTTGACACTTATTAAAACTGTACTGTTTCCTATGCTGTTCCTATATTGTAATTATGTGTTCCTGTGATCTTTCTAATCTTCTTTGAGTATGTAATATCCCATGAAGCTTGTATTGTTAATACCTATTTGGATGATTGTTTATAAGGATAGGATGTTCCGAGAATATCCAAGAAAGGTTATTGTGCTTTGCCTGTGATTTGATATCAGGTCGCTTCCATTGATAAATCTGTCTTGTACCCATATTGGTCTCTGGAGTATGTCCTTATAATACCTAATAGATAGTTTTTCCAAAGTTCAATTAGAAACGAAATGAAAGTGATCCAGGCCTTCACTTTCCGAAACAAACTCAAGGACTTCAGTTTAATTTTTTGTATGTCCATTATCAAAGGAACAGTTCTCGTTCAAGTGTTATGAGAGACATCTGGCGTTTGATTATTGAAACACAATGGGAAAACTGAGTGTCAATTTGACGATATTTTTAAATGTTGATTGAATGTTGGGAAGTACAGAATAGTTATTTCTGTGCAATTACAGTTATTGGTTATACTGAAATTGAATGAATAACTTGAATATTGTTGCCTGAACACAGAACAATTGAATTTCCATGTATGTGATGTCCAAAAAAGTGATCTCATTCTGATAGAAATTCAGAATTATTATTGAGCTGAATTTTATGTCGAGCGAAAAGGGATATATTTCACTGAGGTGGTTGATATCTGACCTTCTATTGAGGCAATCATTTGATTGTAAGATGAAAGTCATTTCCAGGAATAATCTTTCAGATTCTTTTCTTTCGATGGTCGTACATTTTATGACCTCCTTTATAAATATGATTGCTGAGAACACATCTCTCAGGGTGTAGTCTACTATTACTTATGGGAAAAAATCCTATCTTAAAGTAGCCTTGAAGATTGACCATTTCTAGAATTGATACAAGGAAATGAATAAACTACTTTCGACTGTAGGTTGATTGGAGTTTCATTTTTAAACTCATAAAAAAGTTTTGCAGCTATTTTTACATTGATATCTCTGAATTTGATCCACCTAATTATTATGATTATTATTGTTGAGTTGAACGTTAACGGTAGACGTGCTAAATAGGAGCTGGGTAAGAATTATTCATTAATAATTCGAGAAAATATGTTCGAATTCTACGCATTGCTTCCTCCATGAGTTTCTGTCAGATTTTCTTTGGGATTTGTCACATTCAGTTAGGAATTTTCATACTGATATTCTTACACTTTCGAATATTTTCTTTATTTTCCATATTTGATCTTTGATTGACTGTTGAAGAATGGACATCATAAGCAGAAATGATAGTATTCTGTAATCGGTGAAGCCAACTCTGTGTCTATGGAATGACTGCTTTATAGACTTCATAGTTTTTTTTTATATCTGACTTTTTTTAAAATGTACTGGTTCTGTACAAAACGATTTGTTGTTTCAGGTTAGATGTCGTTGCACGGGAATTGGTCATGATAATAAAATTTGCTGAAAATGGCACCATTTGGGTTGTTGAAAGAGATCTTCCAGCTTATGAGTTCATCACCCCCGAACGTGAAACTTTCCGTAATAATCTTTTAACAGACAAATAATTTCTAGTTTTATAATTATTTTGAAAGGAAATATATGGCCATTCCAATAAATAAATTCTCAGACTAAACATATTTCTTCTTCAACTGGTGACCTATTTATTTTGTAGAAATTCATATTGAATATGAGATGAAGAAAATAACTTTTGAAAATGACTGTATACGGAGCAAAAATAATAAAAAATGAAAATGAGCAAGAATTGCTGAATTTCGAGCAAAAAACCATCGCATGAGTATCGCCCAGGAATGGTTGAATAACGTCAACGGTGATCCAGATTTGCTTGAAAACGTCATAGTTGGTGACGAATCATGGGTATATGTTTATGATATCGAAAGCAATGTCCAATCGTCTCAATGGAAGAGCCCAGGAGAGCCAAGACCAAGAAAAGCACGCCAAATTTGATCAAATGTGTAAGATTTACTCACTGTTTTCTTCGATTACCATAACGTAGTGCACCAGAAGTTATTTCCATTGGTCGTACGGTCAATAGTGAGTATTATCTTGAAGTGCGCCGCTTGCGAGAAGCTATACGAAGAAAACGTCCGGTATTCTATAGAAACAATGCATGGCTTTTTCATATTACGATAAGTCAAGTTCAAGCTATTGAAAGTTTCTGGCTGATAAAAGAAGTAACTTCATATAGGAAGAATAAACTTAATTGCTTCTTAATTATCTCAAAATCAATTTCACATTTTGCCTAATCCACTAGTCGGGTGAATCTGATAACTGAAAATATTTCAACCATCTATTTAGTGAACTATTAGGTGTTGGTCCATCATCATTATTCATATCACCATTATGTTGACTTATTTCTGAGTTCTCATAGACATCTAGATGACTGATGTTTTTAACTTGTTCAACTAATCTTAACTAACTTAACTCAACTTAACTTAAGTCTATGAAATGGTTTCGTTGCAAAACATGATGGGCGATTTTTTTGGTCTTTTATATTTAAGGTATCCTAAGTGTTCCTTATAACTAATTTCATTATATCTTTCAGTCTATTCATTACATTTTGCCTCGCAGCCCTTACATTCAAGTTCGTGAATTCCAGACTTTTCCGAATTCTTGACTTTGTTCTCGGGACTTCCTAAAAGGCTCTGTAGTATATGACTCATTTCAAATACCCCCTTCATACCTAGTTCTTGAAAATATTTCTAAAGTTCTTCGTGTATTGGTGGTATAGAACTGAGATATATTTATCTTGGTTTTCCTTTCTAAAAGTCAACATTTCGTTCATTCTTACTGTATTGTCACTTGTTCTTTTGCAACCCTCTCATATGTAGGAGGAATCGTAAAAAAATAATGCACTAGAAAATTCAACCCAGCACGTTCGTGCTCTCCACAGTGATGTGAAATGTCAGGAATATGCCTGTGAGTGCATGTTTCCTTCCTAAATTTCCACATTGACTCCTCATTGTCAAAACGTCCAGAAATGGAAGTTGTCCTTTGTGTTCTAACTCAGACTTGAATTTTATTGATAGAAGGCTGTTATTTATAAAGGAAACAAAGTCCTCAATATTCGATTTTTTTTTACTTGTGTGTGTGATTGTGTTCCACAATCACTTGGTGATTGTGGAACACGTGTCGAGGTGTTAAAAATAACTGTCCGGTATTGGGATAGAACTCCAATAATATTGAAATAAACTCTTTACAGAGATGTGTAGATTTTGCATAGAAGTAACTCTAAGATACAAACTGGAAAAAGAAGCCTACCCCCACATTGATTTTTTTAATGTCAAGGTAATTGAAACTACCGTAACACAGTTATATCAAGTTTATAATTTTCTATTCAGATTAATATCAAAATAAAGCTATTCATTGAAATTGAAACCTAGTCTAGCTAGGTTGATGTGTAACTTGTTTATATAATCTCCAAGATAATGTATTCTATTCATGTCCATGAAGAGCAGAACACGTATCTATAGAGGCAACAAAGACCATAAAATATGCAAACAATGGTACGCTTTGGGTGGTTGAAAACAGCGAACCCGCCTATGAGTTCGTTTTATACGCGAGAACTAATTTCAAGGACAACGTGGAAGTATTTAGGTGAATATAAATTACAACTAACGATAACTTTAAGTCTATAAACTTGTAGACCAGTCGTAGCGTCAGGTTTTTCTGTTCATAGAAGAATCAGTATGGTATTTGAAATAAAAGGAAAAGTTGCTTTGATAACTGGTGGTGCTTCAGGTTTAGGTTTATCCCATGCCAAAGAACTTTTGAAGAATGGTTTGAAAGTAAGTGCCTACGCGATTATCTTCTATAAACTTTCATATTCCTTTGAGATATCTTTGAAATACTTTTTTTAAATTACAGTATGCCCTAAAGTTACATTCATAAAAATATTATTTGTTTGGCCTGTTAATAACACTATCATTTACAATTTCTAGACGCGTTTCGCTAACGTACCTAGAAATTGAAATTTTTGTGAAAATTGTATAATCATTGTCATGTTTCATTCATACAAGCATGGTTGATTTTATTTTCAAAAATGACACTTCAAATGAATATCTGTGAACCCCACAGTTCAACTCCTTAGTAGATGTGAATATTCCATTTGAAATATCAAATGGTAAAAGGGGGTCAAGTGGCATGTCAATCTGAAGAGCGTTCAATTCTCTTTCCAACAGTATTTCAGTTCATTATATTTTAATCTAAAGAAATTAACTTTAAACGTTCAATTCAAGACTGCCAGTCTTCAAGCATAGCCCACTGACTAATAAGAAAATCGTTATTTTTTGATGATTAGTTTTCAAAAACCACCTTTCTAAACTTACATAAGTACATAGAACTTGCCTGCACTGAGATGCATGGTTTTTGGATTGATATTCAAAAAAATATTATTGTGTTGACTCTCTCATCAGTAGAACTATTTGGATTAGGTAGCCCCGTTCCAACTTTTTACCAGAGGCAACATCAGCTATTAGCCCCAATAAATTAACATCAATAAGTAATCTAATGATAGTTCACTTGCGTTTATCATTGGAATTGTAATTCTCATCGCTGGAATTTCAGATGGCCTTCCTTTTTTTAACAAAAAATTGTACAGAAACTTCAAACGATTTGGTGGTATTGTTCATTCAGTTTTATTTGTTGAGTTGTGTAGTGATACCTTTCATAAATGTTTGAATTGTTATAATCGAATTGAAATGATTTCATACATGGTGTAACATAAGTGCGTTAAAATATTCAAGAAGCGTATTCTTGGAATTTTAAGAAAAAAAGTCTATGTAGGCTTGTGTCCGGAAATGCTTCGTTTCGGAGATACAAGGTGTTGAAATTATTTTTTTGTTCGTTTTTTAAATATAACTTTTGCATAAAATGAGTTATTTGTTGACATGGAAAATCATAGTTTTGTAATACTTTTCATGTAACGTCATTATTTATTTCACATTGCCCTGACTAATTTGACAGTAAACTTTTGGTACTTTTCATGAAAAAAACCTTATTCCCACACCTTTTCCAAGTAAAAAAAGTACACTTTCACAATAACGCTGAAGGTAATCGATTTCGAGATATTTACAATTTTCTATATCGATGCATACTACTAAAATTTTCATCGAAAAATTATTCGTTTTCGAAATACAAATTGTTGAAATTTTTCAAAATATGTTTGTTTCTTCTCATGAGTTTTTCGATATTAGTTATTTGTATCTCGATAACGAATGCTTTTTCGATAAACATTTTATAAAAAAAAGTTTTATATTTTGATGAGATTTACCACATACTCAGTTTCTGTAATGGTCTCAGCAGCTTCACTTAGCGCCCTAGGAGATAAGTAATATGCATCGATATAGAAAATTGTAAATATCTTGAAATCAAAACGATCACCTTCAGCGTTGTTCTCTATATGTTACATGGAAATTAATACGAAATTATGATTTCTCACGTCAAAAAAAACCCGGGTACCAAATTTCGGGTAATGTGAACCATCGGAAACAAAGTTTTTCTAAACTGATTCGGTGAACAATAAAATAATTAATGACCTCAGAGTAGCTCAAATTGAAGTGTTGGGAACATTTGCTGCCGAGCATCACTAGCTCCTCATGATCAGTAGCAGAACAGATGGGAATGTCACTAAAGACTGTAGGAGAAGCACTGAAACTACATAAATTTCAACCCTATAAGATGCAGATTATTCACAAGCTCCATTAGGATGATTAGATATGATGTAATAATAGATTTTCGAATTACTGAAAAACTTGGTCTTACATTCTGGCCTGAAACGTAGATCGAATTGTTATCGATTTCATTGATTCCTTCAATTGATCATCTTTTCATAAATGTTTCTGAGCAAATTGTAAAAATAAATGATTGTTTCATCAGCTGATTGAAATCAAAAATAATTTCTAATCGCAAATAATTTTTCCTAATTATAAATAATATTTGGCTGTATAGATTTTTAAATGGAAACATTTTCTGGAATATAATTCAGCTGCCATACTGTTAATAGTCAATAGTTATCTTTCTATGGAGAAGCCCAATCATTGTAAAGAAATTATCAACTCTGAAAGCGGTGTCATTCATATTAACGGTCTAGTAAAGTTTATTCCACAAGGACAAAGTTCTCTGAGTAAAAAACAATATTTCTTGACTTAAAGTGTGATCAACAGGTCTCAATCAAGCGTGCTGTCTCTCCAAGTTGATCTTAGCTTCCATCTTTTGTATTCGACTTTCAAGTTTCTCAACCAAAAAGGTTGAATTCCACCTTTCCAGTCGGAAAAGTTCTTGAATGGCGTTGAACATGGCGGTGTTGATTTGCCAGATGTCTTCTATAAGTACTTCGCGAACGTCTACATTCACTCTAACCGGATGCTGTGGGCTCAAGGGCCTAATTTTGTGAAGCGTCATGCGTGTTAGAATTGGCTCCACCAGTGGCATGGTGCGAGCATCTTCTTCAATCAAATCAACCATAGGTAGAACTGCCACATCTACACCTTCTTTAGCAGGTTGAAAAGGAGCTACATAGCCTCGCTGACGGAGATAGAAAACATAATCTCCAGAGTCAGTGCAGAAAAAGTGGCATATTCTGGTTTTATTACACACCATAGAGAATATCTAAGTTCGGTTGTACACTGAAAGGATTCGGTGTCATTGCGACCATTAATAAAAGCAGGTAAATCATAAGTTTGGCCCCATCATCTGGGCTGCAGGTCCAGTTTTGCACCAGTTAATCGGAGAAGTGGCGGCGCAACTCATCAAAAACCTCAAGATGGTGTGCTCACTATCATTATATTATATTCATTATTATCATCATCTTTTCTTCATCTCCTGAAGATGTCAACTTGGTTGTTGTTTGGGAAAAGTTCTTGTTTTGTGATTATTACCACTGATAATTTTATTCCGATCCGTTTTTTGATAGTTACTTGGTATTCAGTTGGGTAAACTCAAACTTTATGCATGTAACATTCATTAAATTGATGTCTTTGTTTTGGGTTGAAGCTTTTTCTTTTAAGAGCATGAAAATGAAAGCTTGTTTTTACCAATAAAACAATTTTCACAAAAGGATGCAACTGTTTAATCGTTGAAGGTATATTTTGAATGAAAATAAAGAATCTATGATAATAACTATACAATTGTCACAATTTTATTTGGGACGCGTTTCGCTATACGGTACCTTCGTCAATTGGACTAGTACACCAAACTTTTTGCGGCTTCTTTTACATAACAATAGTGGTAACTCATGAACATGTTATCGTGGGTATTTTATGGTAAAACTTTGATTAATTCTTATTACTTCTAGGAAAACATGTAATTCATTGGTCTTATTATTAGTCTTTTGTGGAAACAAGTTTAATGACTGCGAGTAAATAACTTCGCTGGTCGCTTGAAAGAAAATTTGGATGTTTGCGTTTATTGATTTTCGGAGACTCCAGCAAATTTAATTATTGTCCTTTATTTTTTGTATGTAATATGACGTAGTTCATGTTAAAATCGTGGTTGTTCTCTGAAAGGAGGCCAGCATAGGTGGAATTGAATTTTTTCATATCGAAACTTCTTTTATGTTTGGAGATTCTCGTTCTGAAATTTATTAAGATCCTTCCTATACTAACTTCTTGGTACGATCCACATATTAATTTGTAGACCCCTGATTTGTTGCCTCTATTCATTTTTGATTTATTCTTTATATAAGGAGTTTTCAGTCTTAAATACTATGATGAGGTTATCTTTTACTAATAATCTTTTCATTTCATATGATGAGTTTTGTATGCGTTATTATTATTATTTATGCGTTATTGTTATTTTCAATGTGAGAGTGTACTCACTGATGGCCTGTTTGAAAGGTTTTTAGTCAAGAATGTGACAAATCATGTCCGGTTTGGAATTGTTGTTCACTGCAGTCTATCTATCTATCTGTCTATCTATCTATACTATTATAAATGTGAAAGTTTGTGAGGATGGATTTATGTCTGTATGTTTCTAGCTCTTTCACGCCTAAATGACTGAACGGATTTAGAAAAAACTTTACATAAATACAGCTTATATACAGCATATATCTTCCTCTTATGTGGTAATCAGTATATGCAAAATACTGGGCCATAAATACAATTGAATTGAATACTACTTTACAATGCATATTTTAGACTATCTGTCATATTCTTATAAAAATTGATACAGTTGTAGTTTCAAATATTGAATAGAGATAAACTTTGTGTTTTATACTGAGTAATTTGGACAAATCATTCAAAAGTTATCACGATAAAATTAACTTGACGAAACGCAGTAAGCCATTACGCGTCGCGTGTACTGTAAGACGACGAGAGATCATGTGCGGGGATAGAGGGCCAACTAACTAATGAAGCGCCATTACCGAGAACGGTTGTGTTAGTTTTGCGAATTTCTTTATAGGTAACATATTCTTGAAGCTACTCAGTGCAGTTGGCATATTTTTATATATTGAAGTACAACCGAAGCTACTGAACCTAGAATATCTTCAAATATGCAGGTAGTTTCTTTGTTTAGCGTAAATAGGCATCAGGAAAGAAAATCAGTAATTTTCACCCCCAAGTAGAAGAAATAGGAGTTCAAAGATTGTATTGAATTTCGTCAGTTTTGAAGTTGGAAACCTGAAGTTTTGAATTATTAAAAAATATTGTTATGATCTGTTTGAATAAGTCTGTCACGAAACTCAATGTGATAATCCAAATTCTACGAGTGCGAAGCCACGGGAAACAATTGGTTTGTTTTATAATTCTTTGTGGGCATCGACATACTGATAAGTCTGTAGATAATGTTATGAGAAACTACTAATTGTTTTTCTGATTGACCCGGCCGTTACTTGATGAAGATTTATAGTAATTTCACAAAGTACATATACTTTGACAAATTTCATTTTCAAAATATCACTACATGTTTCGCTACCATAATAGATTTTTCGTGGTGAATAACATACTAGAAAAAAGCTTCTAGCGAAGCATGTCTTGATATTTTGAAAATAAAGTTTGTGAAAAAATCAACTCGTTAGGTGTAGTTGATGGAAGTGATTAGATTTGTTATTGATTGTTATGTCTGTGTGGTGGGTTTGTGCTAAATTGCGAAATCATGTTCGTTGTTGATTTTTGTAACTGTGATGTCTGAAGTTTATCGAGTCATTGGTTTCTAGTTCTATTGTGAATTTATGTTTTCGTGAATAAAGTATTGAAAAAATCACTGTGAAGCAGGCTATAGTATAGTCAAAATATCAATGAACACATTTTTCAAAAAATAAGGTGGAATTTCTCATCTGTTCAGTACCTATGCAACAGCGCATTCTATTCTTATTTGATTTTGTGATACTACTAACAGAATCAGTGAAACGCTTTTTGTGGAAGAAATAATCAATCGTAATGTAATTTGTTGGACAGGATGAAATTTCGAGAAAATTAAAAGTGACATGTGAATAAAGGTCCGCAGTATGCAATAGTAAAAAGGAGGTGTCATTTTACTTGTTTTTATTAACAGTGTTCAAATTGGTCACTTTGTCTATTTTTGAGTTGCCATATTTTGTGGCAAATAAAGTCCATAATGTTAAAGGAAAAAAAAATAATCATGAAATTTGACTAATGACATCAGTCATTAGTCAAAATAAAGATTAGAAATTACCTTTCCTGATTGGCAGTCAATGAAAAAATTCAAAATATTAAAAATTTATCGCATTTCTTCAAGGTAACTTATGAATATTTTTTTGATAACGATGTAGGCTCGTCTATGAAATGGCGTCTGATTTCAGTAGTTTTGTGTCACAGGGTGGTAAGTATGGTATTCGAAATCACTGGTAAAATAGCTCTCATTACTGGGGGTGCTTCTGGATTAGGTCTAAGTCATGCTAAATAATTTTTAAGACAGGGTCTGAAGGTTAGCGGTTATTAATATTTAGAAAATTTTGCAATATAATCATGATTCTTGAAATGAAAATCGAATTAGAAATCATGGTTAAATAGTTCTCCTTACTAGGGATTAGGCCTAAGTCTTGCGAAATAATTTTCAAGATAGGACCTGAAGGTAAGCAGTTATTGGTAGTCAGAAATTATAATTCGTGAAATGTGAGGCAAGGTCAAAATCACGGTTGAAATAGTTGTCATTACTGGGGGTTGCTCATGAGTAGGGATGATTCTAGATTAGGCCTAAGTCTTGCCAGAAAATTTTTATGGCGGAATCCAGAGGCAAGCAGTTGCTATCTATCTAGTTCTAGTTGCTATCTAGTTAATTTTTCACTGAATTCATAATTCTTGGAATTTGAGGCAAGTTTCAAACCACAAGTAAAATAGCGGCCATTATTGGGGTTGCTTTTGAAATAGGTCTAAGTCATACTCACGATTTTTTAAACATGGTCTGAAGGTGAACACTTGTATGTATCTTAAAAATTCTCGGGTGAGATTCATTACTAGGGATGATTCTGGATTTGGTTTAAGTATTGCCAAAGAATTTTTAAAATAGGGTCTGAAGGCGAGTAGTTATTAGTATCTAGTTCATCTTTCAGTGAATTCAGAATTCTTGGAATGTGAGGTGAGTTTCAAATTACGGGTAAAATAAAAGTCATTACTGGGGGTGCTTCCGGATTGGGTCTAGGTCATGCTAACGCATTTTTCAAACATGGTCTGAAGGCAAACAATTGTATGTATCTAGGAAGTTTTCCAGTGAAATCATCTAATATATAAAAATGGATGTTTGTTGGTTGGTTGGTTGGTAAAGTGATAAACTTCTACATCGTTCAACCGATCGTGATGAAACTTGACATGTATAAGTAAGGTTTTTAAGCTATCAATTTTTCTGTAACTCACTACTAGATCGCGCTGTAGAACAATTTTCTATAACGCTGCGCACCCCTAAATTCATTGATTCTGATTCTGTCAAAACATTGGAACAGCAGCGACACAGCAACATAGTACTAATTAGTACTACAACTAACAAATTCTACACGGGCAAAGCCGCGGGCAACAACTAGTGATCGAATCAAATTCAAAATCACTGCTAAAATAGCTCTCATCATGGGGGTGCTTCTGGATTGGGTCTAAGTTTTGATAGGTGAGAATTTTTCAGTATCTAAAGTATATGAAATCATGATTCTGGAAATAAGAACCTAATTCGAAATCAGGTCTGAAATAGCTCTCATAACTAGGGGTGATTCTGGATTAGGTCTCAGTCTTGCTGTCTTGCACATTATTTTTCACAAAGAGATTTTAGGCCTTTCGAAAATTGGTACCAGTAGTCAAAACCATTACTATAATTTCATGACACAATACCAAACATTATTAATTCGTCTGACATAAATCTCATCAGTGAGAAATATTTGACTGAATCAATAATACAACACTTGCACTCAGCTGTTGTTCAATTCATAAAGACTGATTAGCAAGGTTTCGATTCTCTACAGATGAGGCATTACAGTCGGAATGTTGCTTTTTTGACCCATGATGAGGTCTATGTCAGATGAAATGACCGATAAGATGGCTTCTTGTATTCCCACATCCATAATCATTATAATTATAGTTGTAATAATGAAGGAAGTAATACAAATCGTGAAATTATGAAACAAAAAAAATTGATTTGGCGCTCCGGGAGACTTAATAGATTCAAGTGGCGCATTTGCTTTTTCATCTGCAGGAAAACCCGGAAAAACCTGAA
>WOGO01005316.1:0-12522 GCA_015342085.1 Leptinotarsa defecta | reverse complement strand
TCACCCCGGGAATCAAAGTACAAACATTTTGTGGTAGCCTACATTTTGCGGCACCTGAGATGTTTATGAATATAGAATACGATGGGCCTGAAGTTGATGTTTGGTCATTAGGCATCATATTATACTTTCTCGTGACAGGTACTTTACCCTTTAACGGTTCAACACTACCAGAAATAAGGGTGCAAGTGCTTTTTGGCAAATGTCTGATTCCTTCCTATGTGAGCACGGACTGTGCAAATATTCTGAAGACGCTTTTGGTTAGAGATCCTCTCAAAAGGCCTAACTTACAGATAATCCGGAAAGATAAGTGGTTGAATCAGGAATCTGAAAATTCAAATCCTATGTAGAAATATGGACAACAGGTACACTGTCAAGTGCCATTCAATAGTAATAATAATAGTACTCTTGTTGGTCCGCAGTCGCAGATCATCATTGAATCTAGTATTTTTCATCTGTTATTATATAATTACCAATATTTTTCGCATTTTTCATTTCTAATAAGTGGAATGTAGTAATTGTACCTAATCCCTTTTTCTGTTTCAGTTTTCAATAGAAAGGGATAATTCGTTTCCGCTTTCAGTTATTGAGTCTTAATCAAAGAATCTGACTGATGTAGCCGAATATAGAATATATAATACGATGGGCCTGAAGTTGATGTTTGGTCATCAGGCATCATATTATCCTTTCTTGTGACAGGTACTTGTACAGGTACAGGTACTTCTCTTGACAAAAGGCCTGAAAATTAAAATCCTATGTAGAAATATGGACAACAGGTACATTATCAAGTGCCATTTAATAGTAATAATAATAGTACTCTATTTGGTCGGCAGTCGAATATTATTTATGACAGGAATGAATGGATCAACGGATGCAGATAATCCACAAATTTCGCATCAATTTCAAATTATTGCAGATCATCATTGTATCTACTTCTAATGTATCTAGATGTAGCCGAACATCTATCCATGAGGCTTTCGTTTTATCAATACTCAAAATATTCACCTATATATAAATTTGTGATGAATCTTGTAACATTATATCCATGATATTTTCCTCACTTGATGGTTCTTGTGTTAATTCATGTGAAAGGTATTTCAATTTTCTATGCTATTACTTTCACTTTTTTTAATTTCTATAACCGGTTGTGCAGTTATTGATGTTTGAATTTGAAACAAAGGGTTTGGCAGCTCCGCCACAAATTTTCAGATTTTTAAAAAAATTAATGTTGATTGAAAAGGAGAATTAATTAGTAACATAAGTGTAACATTAGGACATAAAACGAAGGCATTTCAATTCAACATCGTTATTACTCAGCTCTCATGTATAAATTGATTCAATCAAATGTTTGCAATATTCTCCTCGATCCTCTTGACTTATTTCTAAATTTTGGAATGTGTCTATGTTGCTAACTCACATTTCGGTAAAAGCATCGTCGAGCGCGGCTATTCGCACACAACAAACTTTCAAATGGACAAGTATCTACTGAAGCGCTATAATGAAGAATGGTACTATTGCGAAAAAAAATTAATAGTCTAGTTCACATGTACTTTTCATGAAACATGAAAATTTTCAAAATTTTGGAAATTTGAAAAAATATTTGAGAAAAGTTTTTATGTCAGAGTGACGAAAGGCGCGCGGAAGCCAGCCTACCCGCTTTTGGCTCTATTTTCAGGGCTCTGTAAAAATTATAAATAATCGAGATACAGTTTCGGAGTTGAAACTCATTTTACGCAAATTCATTGATCTTTTCAAACCGAAAGTAAATTTTTGTATAAATGCTATTTCGAAAAATACATCAAAAGACGAAATAAAAATTACAAAATATATTGAAGGCTCATCACAATTCAAATAATCATTAAATATACAATAAAAACAATAAAATTAGTATATGTTACCTATATGGCAACTAGTAAAAAATATCTTTGTGTTCATCCAAGTGTTGCACTTGTTCATCTTGAGATTCTGAAATGAAACCACAATTATCCACCAAACATTTAAATTGACCACATGGAGTCTCGACCCATAAAAACTCAATCCGTTCTTCTTCTTTATGTTTTGCAGAATCAACAATCCAGTCTCCACCTCTAGCACCGTCGTCATATTCTTCAAATGGAATAGTTTTTATACATTGTTTTGTACTAGTTTTGTAAACTTGTTTTTCGAAATTTTCTTCATCTTTGGGTCTTTTTTTGTCAATTCTTCTGAAACTTCTTTCAAGGATTGTGTCTGAGAATGCATCCTCATCATTATTCATGAACTCTAAAGTTTCTGAAGATGTTTCTGTACTGGAACAAGAAATTTCGTGTATTCTATCTCTTTCGTCATAGTATTGTTTCAGATCATCATCAGCAAAATGTTCATCGTTTTTCAGATATACCACATATGACTTCTTAGCCCCTTCGGATATGTTCGTTTGAGGTGGATGGTTTTCCTTGTCACTTTGGTTGTCAGTATTGTGTAACAATTTGCCCGCTTCAGCACTTATTTTTTTTGTTTTGTTTTTGCGGTTTTTTTTTGCCCTCTTACTTCTTTTAGTAACATTTTCGGTTCCAATACTCGTGGACTTAATTTCGGGATTCATAATTTCAGGATTGATATTTTCGTCGTCCAAGTCCATCGTTTCTGAGCCAGTGTCTGTACTGGATCCTCCGCTAGTGTTTTTTTCATCATCACTGAAAATGAACGTTTCAGGACAATCATCATCCAGAAGATCATCAGGCGTTAGGAATTCCATACATGAGGCAATACTTGCTTTGAGAAATTTCTGTTGTGCAGTTAAGTTTTCTACAACTATGAAATCTTTTCTTTCAATGTTCCCGTCAATACAGGTCGTGGTCAATTTTCTCTTCGAACGATTTTTTCTTTTATGTTTCTTCGATTTTTTGTTTGATTTTGTGCCAGTTTTGGATATTTTCTGTACTTCCCTCGTTTCATTTTCAACATATTCACTTACGATTACTTTTTTCTCTTCATCATCTTCGAATTCATGTTCTGATAGAAGTGATTTCTCATATTCTCTCTCTTCAACTGTCTCTTTTTCTGAAGGAGTTTGCTCTTGTCGATCTTGCAGTTCGAAATGTTCATATTCTCTCTCTTCAACTGTCCCTTTTTCTAAAGGAATCCCCTCTTGTCGATCTTCCACATCTAAAGGTTCATATTCTCTCTCTTCAACTGTCCCTTTTTCTAAAGGAATCCCCTCTTGTCGATCTTGCGGTTCCAAAGGTTCATATTCTCTCTCTTTAACTGCCTCTTTTTCTGAAAAATTCCCCTCTTGTCGATCTTCCACTTCTAAAGGTTCATATTCTCTCTCTTCAACTGTCTCTTTTTCTGAAGGATTCCCCTCTTGTCGATCTTCCGATTCAAAAGGTTCCTGTTTCTTGTCAGATTCATATTTATCATCAGTTTCACTACTACTGGAGGGAATCATCTGTTTCTCTGCTCTATAGTCCTCACGTTCAAGTTCCGGTATACATACTTCTTCAATTGTACGGGAAGTTCTATGGACAACGAGAGTTAGCTCAGCATCATCTTTCTCGCCAACTTCTACAAAATATATTTCTGATTGACTATACTTTTCATATTCTTCGTTTTTCAAAGTTTTTATGCATGATTTTGTGCTGGTTTCAAATGGCTTCTTCGTTTTACTTTCATTATCTCTTTCTTCACATCGACTTGGTTCTATTTGTCTCGATTCATTATCCTCAGGATGGATGTCTGATATATTCCATTCTCCACTTGTTTGACAACCTTTGGTATTCTTCGGATCAACAACGTGCTCTGTGGGAACGTAAGATATAATGTATTAAAAAATGTATTTCATTAATAGTGTCTGGAATATGTAACTTACGATTTAGTAGGTTATTCACAAGACTTATCGGTGATAGTAGTTGGTAGATGAAATAGACATCGGGGGATTTGAAATAATCAATAAACATGTAGAAGAAACATCCATTGAGAAACAGATTTTATAAATGGAAAAGAAAAACAGTAATGTGAGTACAGTATAACACGGCATAACATATTTCCACCATTTTTTTTATACTTCCGATATTTATCATGTTTTCTCAATAAATTAATTTGAAAGATAACAAACATCAACTACGATCACTGAATAACATTCTAAAGAAATAGGTGATACATACTCCATCCACTGAACAAGATCATCCCCAGAAAAAGACGTTCTATTATAACACCACAAATAAGTAAAACAAATAAATACCCAAACAAATCATGAAATTTTAATGTTCAAAGAAAAACATAGTTGAGCTCAAGTTACCTAGGTTTTCCTGACGAAACACTAAGGGTTACATCACATTCGAATCCAGAATATGTACAATAATTTTCACCACAAAATATGTGATATTGACATTGTGACCGTTTCCCAAAAATGCATATTTTATTTGACTTTCTTCGTATACAGTGTCATCCCCAAAGTATGCACCATATGGGAAACTTATTTATTAAGGATTTTTCGACAAAATATTATTCCTGATAAAAGTTTGTGCATGACCTAAAACTAAACATACACCAACAAAATACAGTAAAACACACGTAATATACGAGGAACCTTCAAATATTTAATTTTGAGGCAAGAGTAAAGTACTCTTATTTTGAAAAATCCCAGGAAATGTTATCTGTTCAGTATTAAAAAAGACATCTAGATTTGAAGGCAGGGCCATCTAAGCGAATTTTTTTTATTTTACCAATTTTTTAAAATGAGGAACTACGAAAATGAAAACTTGCTGAAACGATAAATAGACAGCATCCTGTATACGACGGTTCATTTTGGAAGCGTGTGATATTACGAATCATACAACAATGGTGTTATTTTTTGTCAACACCGAAAATTACTCAAAATTATACTGTATTGTAACGAGAACGTAATATTAAATAATATCAAATCACAAAACATCAAAATGAAATAGGTATTTCGGAACAAACTCATTGATTTTCTGAAGATTTTCTCGTTCAAAATAATTCTCCAAAATAATCTCTAGAAAATCAAGGAATTTGTTCCAAAATACCTGTTTTATATTGTTCTTCTTCTTCTTGTTCTTCTTGTTACAATACTGTATAATTTTGAGTAAGTTTTGGTGTTAACTGAAAATGAAAATAACTGCATCAAAAAGTTTGAAAACTATTTTACTATTCAAAAAAATTGACCACAGTAAACACCATAGTTGTGTGATTCGTAATAAACCGTAATAAAATGAACCGACGTATTCAGAATGCTGTCTATTTATCGTTTTAGCAAATTTTTTTTTCGTAGTCCTCATTTAAAAAAGTGGGTGAAAAAAATAAAACTTTACTCACATAGCCATGACTTCAAATCTAGTTGTATTTTTTAATGCCTAACAACTTTTCTAAATAACATTTCCCGAGATTTTTTAGAATAAGAGTAGTTTACTGGTGTCTCAAAATCAAATATTTGAAGGTTTCGTGTATATTACGTGTGTTTTACTATATTTTGATCATGTATGTTTAGTTTTAGGAAATGCACAAACTTTTATCAAGAATTACTTTTTGTCGAAAAACCCTTAATAAATAAGTTTTCCTCATGGTGCATACTTTGGGATGACACTGTATATACGAAGTATTTCAAAAATACTTTTTCTTTGAAATATGATTTCAAAATAACGCATATAAATTCCAGTTTGCAAATGATTAACATTCACTCAAATTATACCTAGGGAACTTATTTTGGGGCTCTTTACATTTCCATGTATACATAAAAAATAATTGTCATTGATAGTTTCAAAGACATCCCAATCATTCCATTCTTTATGTACTACTGGTGGAGTATTAAGCCAAAAAATGATTTTTTTTCACAGTGATCTATGCCTTGTCACAAATTGTCACAAATTACAAGTTTTTGTTACAATATATAGTGAATATTCATCTCAATAGAGATTTGGGAGGAGTATTCAGTTACACTTTAACCGCAAACAAAGACAATTTAATCCAGAAATGAATCAAATAGAAAAAAAATTGAATTTTTTTTAACGAATTACAGGAATCCAATAGCAACTGCAAATGAGAAATTTATTTCACATAGTGACACAAGACATATTATACTCTTAAGTAAAAATCAAAAACTTGATTCAGAACGTCATAATGATTCGTTTTATATCTGAAGTTTTAAATTCGGAAATGACCAAAATATAAAATGATGAAGCATACAATCCAAAACATGCACTGCTCCAAAACGTCAGATCTGCAATACTATTCTCGACTTCTTTACCTGGTGTATGGGAATAGTGCTTTTTTTCCTTTTATTCTACGTAATGACATTTTTTTAATTAGTTAATACTTCATCAGCAAATTTTTATTGAATTTTCTCTTGAAATTGCAATATATATATCTTGCGTTTTTCATAAACGATTTTGACGAAAGTGATATATTAACAAAGATGGCTGATTTTTTTTCAAAAAATATTTCATACTTACTCCAGCCATTGAACAAAATTAATTCAACAAAAAAATGTTACATTACAACACCACAAATGATTACACCAAACAAATAATCTTCCAAATCATAGAAATTGAAAGATGTCTGCAGAACGATAATATCAAATTCCAAGTAAACTATGCTTTCTGTTGATGAAAATATGTAACATATATTTCAGAAAAAATTGCTCGAAAAATAAGAATTCCATCAACAATAGGAAAAGACCTGAAAAATGAAACAATATTCTAGATAATCAGATCTATCATAGGGATTCATTTTCAACATTGTACAACAATGTTATTCTCACCGAATGAAAATCAGATATAAATTTCACTATTTCTAATAATGATGTATATTTTGACTGTAAGACGAAGAATATATCTGAATACGTTCACATTTTCATATAAATTCATAAATGACATGCTTCCTGAATATCCCAAAGATAAAATACAGTTTCCAAGTAATATCAGCCATCCATATAATACCAGAAATTCCACTGATATCCAAGTAAAGAGATATAACACAAATTTTGAACAAAATCAATTATTCTTTGAAGGTTTGCAAAATTATGCGTTGCTATTAGAAATGAAAAGTCGTAAACATTTTGGGAAACTTAGAAAAATGTATATTACTGAAGTTTTTTCGCAACACTAAATCGTTGTTTTTAACACCTTGACACGTGTTTCGATCACCAACTGATCATCTTCAAGAGGTAGATTAAACTGGAAAAACTTGCAAGGCTAACCCTATTTATACCATACAGGTATACCACACCTTTAGTGTCTTAAATTAATTTTACAATTTGCCTTATCTATTAATTTTACAATACGTCTAATCTAATCTAATATTTTTTTTACAATATGTGTCCTTAAGGACAAATTGTAAAAATAAATTTAGGACAAGTACATACACGATATTGTGAAATTGATTTTTATATACCTTGAAAATGGTTTTATATATAGCTATCACTTTTGAATATTAGATTAGATTAGAATAGACGTATTGTAAAATTAATAGATAAGGCAAATTGTAAAATTAATTCAGGGCACCAAAGGTGCCGTATACCTGTATGTGTGGTATACCAGTATGGTATAAATAGGGTTAGCCTTGCAAGTTTTCCCAGTTTAATCTTCCTCTTGAAGAAGATCCCTTGGTGATCGAAACAGTGTCGAGGTGTTGAAAATAACGATTTGGTGTTGGAAAAAAACTCCAGTAATATTCATTACTACACCAAAGGTTCCAAACAGTGCATTACAAGTTCACCTAAACATAATATAACTGTATAATTCATGTTATTTAATAATTATAATGATCTGTTTATATTGTGTTATTTTATATTTGCATTCAGTAGCTTTATAGCTGAATAAGCTCAATATTCTTATTGATATTATAGTAAATAGTATAGTAATAGTATATAGTAAATAACGAGAATAAAATAAATTATTTTTAATATAAAAGTAATAATTTCAAAAATCTCAAAATTTTTTTCACAGTCAAATAAAAATATAAATCAATCATCATTGAAAAGTATCACTAAAATTTTTATTATATTTCAGTCGAAAGAATCATGGAGTTTCTTACTTATTTGTGTCTAAACAAATGTCGCATTATTTCGGACATCTCATTCGTGACATAATTGCAATCTACATTACGACATCTGAATATGTTGTTTGTCATCTTTGGAATAACGTTTGATTGTTTATTTTCTGTATGTTCATCGGTAGTCAAGAGCATTTCTGCACCTTCTCCAATATCAACATTCATGTTTTGAACAGTGTCATTAATAATTTCCGTGCGTGTTTCTGGGCTTTTTTGCAGTTTTTCCAATGGTATGACGGAAATTTGTCCGTGAGAAGGTAATTGAGATTTTATTGCTTCTAGTACTGCTTCCGGAGATCTATCATCAATTTCAGGAGTCTTTTTGAACCTTTTGGATCTCAAACATTTCTTTCTGCTTTTAAGAATAGGTTTGATTTCACGGCCTGAGGAAATATGTGAAAAGTTACTGAGTCAATCACTTGGATTCCCTTGAAATAGGTATCATTCAGTAAAAACAAGCCTTGCCGTTTCTTGTAGTGCACAGTGGATGAAATGAATTATTTTTTCCAGTTGGACACAAAATATTTCATAGATAAATGCATCGAACAAATTTTCAGCAAATCAATTGAATGTTTCATTCAAAACATATCAATTCAATCATTCCGAAATGTTTTGATGAATGATACGTATTTCTAGATGAACATACCAGAAAATGTACACACCCTTCAACAAGCACTACCCCTTATAAGATATGGTTGATTGGAGAAAACCCAAACATCGAAAAGTGTATGCAACAAATGTGTGAATCTTTTTGCTTGTGCTTTTATTTTTATTCAAATAAAAAGCAATTTCTGGAAATGGCTGAAATCAAAATTAAAGAAAACAATATTAACAAAAAGAGACATCGACCACCTCAGCAAAATTTATTCATTTTTACTAACAAAAAATATAAATCTGAATACATCCTATAATATTAACACAGTATAAATCACCATGATGAACGACAATAAAAAATTAGAAAAAGTATTTCACATTATTCAATGTCAAAAAGTTGTCATTTTGATGTTGAAGACTTCTTTCGAAATTGAAATTTCCAAATTAAATATACTCACATAGCACAGGTATGCTGTTTTATCCGTTATTATGTTTTATATATATTTATTTTGTCCTTTTTATAATACAGCTAATAAACATTAGCGAAAGCTCGGGCAGCTAAAAAGAGTAATATTTATTCTAATTAGACCGAATCCTCGAAAAACTACTCTTATATATATATAATATAACAACGCACTCTAGAAGTCAATAAATCCTGCCCCATCTGTTTTCATTATTACAGAAATTACATCATTAAAAGACTCATTAGACTCAATAATTAACCGGAAGGAAATAATTAGAGAACTAGTGTTTGACCAGCGAATCGTACAAAATCTTAATTAATGATTTTATATCATACCTTTACCATAAATTTGAGATAGAAACGATTGTAAGGAAATCCGTTGTCTCCTTGTTGCTTTCAACTCATCCGAAAATATATCATTTGATCAACGTAACTCAATCACCATCGAAATAATATCATTACATTTATTTTGTAATAAATCTATTTCCAGATTTTTTTCTTGCAACGTGTTACCATAGAATCCCATTTACTTTTAATGTAACCAACCCCAATATTTTCGTAAATAACCTATTTACATAATTTTGGTAATTGCTAACCAGAAACTAATAAATTAGGATATTTTTGAAAATCAATTTGTTCACAAAAGCTGCAAATATTAGTTTGATGGCAATATAAATAAAACGGGGGTAACTTCATAATTTTTAATTTTGTTTCGTCGTGACAAGAAAACGTTTGTTAGGTTGTTTTGAAATTGACATCCTGTATAGACATTGCGATGGAATTTCCATTCTGCGACCTTCTTTTTGATGAGAATTTGATCATAGTTCACTTTCCAGTTCAAAGATAATTCTGCTGATAGCGGATTTGATTGCACATAAATTTAACAAACATTTGGTGAAGCATTCTGACCTCAATAACTTTTAATCGGGTTCTCTTATCGCGAGTACTATAGTTTGGGAACTCTCAATCTATGTCGTAAGTGGGGAAACATGACATCAGAAAGGATTTCCCCAAGTTTTAAGGGATTACACCTACGTTGTCGGATGCACCGAAACAGCATAAATGCAAAGTTTTTCTTCATTCAAATACTATGTTTTCGGATCTAATCGCATATTTGTTTCCTGAAAAACAAATACTAAATGATGATATCTTTTTCTTGCCGATTAAAGTGGGTATTTTTTTTAGATTATGCAACAGTTTTCGCTGATGGAGTCAACGATATTTTTAGTTAATGTTTTGATCGATACAAATGGATAGATATTCTTATAGCTTTTTGTCTCTCTATTTCTCCATCATCAAACAAAAAATGTGGGAAATTTATTTGTAAGTTTTCCACGTAAAAGGCTCCATTCTCTGTTGAAAATTCATATATGTTAATGTGTCGTCGACGTTTATCACATTTTATAAGCACTCGCCTAACTACAACTAATTTCTGCATCATATGTTTTTGATGCACAATGATGTTTTTGATGCACGATGATGTTTCTGGACCAGACAAGATCTTTTTGCGTTGTTGAATCTAATTTGTTTCAATAATTCATACCTTCTTGCTATCTACATCTGATTCAGGCGTTCATCACAGAATTCCACACAAATAGATATCTGCGGGTTTAAATTTGTTTTGAAGAATAGAGCAGTTCAGAGAATGGATACTACATAGGTGCTGAAATCCTATTTACATACAATGTTTGTAAATTCCGGGTTCAACATTTTGTTATTGAAAAAATGTATGCATAATTCGGAGAAATAACCTTGCCACTCAATACATAAACTACTTCATGTCTTTTTCTAATAAGTGTAGATAATTGTACTTTTGGGTGTGAAAGGAAAAAAGATTTACTGAGTAACAAAACACTTGCAAATGAAATATGAGAAATGAACTATCGTTACTGCAGTTCCGTCTTGTAAGGACTACGTTACTACTACGTGTAACGTAGTAATCTCAAGATTATGTGTACAAAAACCTGCCTTTTCACTATAGTTCATTTCTTGATAGTTTTTGAAGTGATAATTTCTTATGAAAGGGTCAACCGCTTCGTTACCTAACGCGTTACAGCGCCAGTCTGTCTGGCACCCCTTTCTCTCACGCATACATCAGCGGAAGGCAGGCTTCTCCTCTCTCGTCAGACAAACGCTCAGTGTTTAGTGTAGACCTATACTATTGACAGTATTATAAAGAAAGCTAACCAGCAAGCACGTAATATATTTTTATTTTGTGAAACGTGGCTTAAAAATGATGATACTAATTTTGTCTATGTTCATTATCAATATCATTATATATTCCTACAAAAGTAACAATTGGCTAATGGTATATATAATATATGTAGGTACATACTCAAAATAATCAATAAAAGATCTTAATAATGAATAACCTTTCCTTTTATTGTCATATTATTATACATACAATTTAAATACCTAATAACCTAGGCTATTCTCAAGTTAAAAAATTTCAATATTAAACAGTTCAATTCAGATTAGTTCAAGCTTTCACTTCTATGGGGTGTTCCGAGATGTAAACTTTTTCATTCATATCAGTTCTCTGTGTTTTTATTCAATATATTTTCTTGGCGATTCTAGTTTCCTTCATTCTACATACATAGCTTAGTCGTCGTAGTTGTTCAACAATTTGTCTTGGAAATGTTTCTCACTTTATTTCTGGATAAACTTTTGGTACTTACCCCCTTATTTTGTCTTTTTTTGGTATAATCTTAAACAGATTCTTATAGAAATAGCATCTGTTGAGTTTATTATAGTGAAGAAAAGAGAAATGAAACTTTCTATGTTTTTTACCACTTTAATTATATATTCATTATAGTCTCTATTAAGATCGTATATCATTCAGTATTGGCGGGTTTATTGTGATTGTCTTTTTTGACACATCTAAAATAGAATTTGGTACACATACTGATAATAATAACAGTAATACCGTTCCAACCTGAATTTTGCTTAGTTGCCAGTATTGTATGCTCTAACTCACCTAGAATGTTAAAATGAAAAAAAATTTCAGATTGCAGTCAATTTTTATTTTCATTGGTAATTGGACTTGAACAAACAATCTCTAACTGGCGCTTCCATTTGACGCATCATCTGAAAAAGAACCTTGATAACGCGTTTCCAGATCTAACAAATAGGTATAACTCTCCTTAAATGTACCAGATATAAAATAACACAGACATTGTAAAATAATTATATAAATTATCCGTGAATGTAGCCCGTTTTTGGACAGTTTGTATAGCTTTTTGAGATGTATGACGGTCATTTCGCACGTTAATAGGGTTACATATATCTGACAATGTAGCAAAATGTGACCTCCCACTTACAACATCTATCGTCGCTAAATTCTTCGGGTCGCGTAAAATATGGGGTGACTATTTATCAAAATCGAACGACGATATCGTCGATTGCTTCGGTCGGTCTTC
>WOGO01005315.1:0-12524 GCA_015342085.1 Leptinotarsa defecta | reverse complement strand
CATGTGTTCAACTTCTAATTCTCTCATGATGCGTTTATGCACAGCATCTTCTCTCAATATTGACAATTCCTCCTCAACAAGTTCTTTTTGTATTGAAGCCACTTCCAATTTCGCCTCTACCAACTTATTGTAGGGTTTCCTTTCCTTTGGTATACCTATAAAATGAAAATCAAATAATATAACTGGATTTTGTCATTTTATATCTTAAACCAACAAGAATTGACACTTTGTATCTATAGTTTTTAGTAAATTTTCCAACTTTAATGAGGGTCTGTTGAATATCAATATTCTTATTTGCATTTCAGTAAGTTCAACTCCAAACATAATACACATACAACACTGAAAAGGAGAAGCCGCCAGAAGTGAAAGTATTGAAAATACTCACTTAATGCTGGGTGTTTTTTTGATTTTAAATCTGTAGGTTTCCACACATTCCACTTCTTTGGCGGAGTCAACATTTTATCATCTCCACCTTCTTCTGAATTGCTGGGCCCTGCCTCTGGCTTGTAACTCTTTTTTTTTTAGGGGGAGAGAGCGATTCATATGCGTCTTCAACAACTACTAGTTCATCAACTTCAATAGGAAATGGCGGTGAGCTCTCGACATGGATTTCAGTAGCTATTTCTGTCGTTTCTGAAAAGTAAAAAGTATGTTACAAATATGATAAATGAATAACCAAGCAGGATAGATAAATAACCATTTATATATACATCAATAAGTGCTTACCAAAGTTATTGATTTTATCAGAGTCATACAAACTCTCATCTCCTTCAACAGACAGTAAGATCATTTCTTTCACCTTTTCTTCTACTGGTGTCAAAGGGGGTGCTTTACTAGTTCCACCACCAGTTCTATATAATTCTGCCTTCACAAAGCTGGCCTTCTTTCTGGTGTCCCTCTTCAGCGCGTCATACTTACATTTCAGGTTTTTGGCATTTCTAAATATTCCACTCGAAGAACAATTAAATTCTGTTTCGATTGCTTTCCAGGCACCTTCTTTTTCATTCCAAGTGGTGACATCGCTTTTTTTATTCTCTATTATCTTCCTTTTTTCCTCCACTAGTGATACGAGTTTCTCAGTTTCTTCTCGCGTAAAGTTTACGCTTCTGTCCCGCTTTTTATTCATTTCTACTATTCAAATTCACATACACCACACTACAATGTCAACAGTTTCAACTGTCAGTATAGTTCGACATAACGATTAAGGTTATGTCGATGTACAAAACCCACAGAACTCCAAAATAGGCACCGTTGCCACTTATTTCAACTGATGAGCTGTTAGATATCTATCTCTCAGATATTATAACAGAAACTTGGGTGGTGAAACAGAAAACCTTATATCAGACACTTTTATCTAGTAGATATTTTATTTACCAGATTGTTATCTAAAACTTTATCAGTCACTGGTGAAACAGGCCCTTAGAGTAATAGCATATTTCAAACGATATAATATTTTAACAAAAACTCCGCCATGTGCTAAAATATCTCTGTTCTGATTGGTATAACCAAAATGTAACCAGACTACGATTTATTAATTAACGCGAAATGACAGCATTTCAGAAGAATTTTTTACTTCATTAGTAAAAATCATTTGCCAGTTTTGCATTGTTTACTATTCTGTTATTTTGCAACATAATTTAAATTTCAGTGTTCTGTGGACAAAATCAAACTCAATCGATCTACTGTCACAAGTGTCACAGCACAAAATAAAAACAATTGCTCTCTTGATATACATTTTTAAATTTGTCATAGTCATAAATCAATTTAATTATAACAACATTCTAATTCCTCACATTGTGAGAAAAAAGAATAATTGACTGATCTTTTTTTTAATTTCTTAATGGCTACTGGTGAATATGAATGCCTAATCAAACAAGAAGTAGGGTCCATTTTTGATGAAACAGATACCCAAAACTCTGAACAAATATGTGATCCATTTGAAGTAAGTCTCTCAAAGAATGAATTAGAGCTAGAACAAATCAAAAGTGAAGAATTCATTGACGTTGTTGATCACCACATTAAATCTGAGAAGGTCCAGGAAGAACTAAATGAAGGGTTATTTTGTGAGGTGTGCAAAGGAGTTTTCAGTTCAACAGATTTTCAAATTCCTGATGGGTTAAGATTGAGCTGTAATTGTCCATACCAAAATAAGTCTAATGATATTCAAGGTAATGATATTAAGAATCTCAAACCTCTTAGCTATGGCTTGGGCAACATTTATTTTAGCAAAAAAGGAAAGTAAGCTTTTTGATATGTTCATATACAACTTTATTTTGGTAGTGTCGAATTGACATATTTATGATCAAAGTAGTGCTCAATTTAGATGGTGTAAAACTCGTTCAGTGGCCTACTCAATAGCTGTGTTTTTTGATAACAGAAATGACCAATCTCATTGTTTTTATGCTCTTTGATTCCTCTTCCAGTTGCTACTTTTCATTCCATCTCAATTGATGGAATCTTCTGAATGAAGTAATGGGGAGTGTGAAATCTAAGATTATTTTTCATAATTGTTAATATTGATAATGTTATTCTTACCTTTTTTTGTGGAAGTAATTCAGGTTATTGTACCCGTTCTGGTTGTAAACCAAAAAACATTGCGTAAATATTGCCCATAATATGTTAATGCCGAGTTCTTCTATGGGGGGCAAAACCTGGAATTAGGTTTCAACTGAAATTATTTAAATAAATTCAAAAGTGTACTATTTGCATTTCTTGTTGATAATGCATTTTATTCTGTGGAAGGGTATTTAGTTTTTATGTTTTCATTTCATGATGTTTTTAATGTTAATTTTATAGTCAGGTAGAAAGAGAGGCAGGTTTTCGAAATTTTAGTTTTTTTCTTTTCTCTATCATGAAATTATTTTGATATTAAGATTTTGTAGTAGTATGTAAATCTATAATTGACTAAAGAATATTACTGGAGTTTTATCCCAACACCAAACCGTTATTTTAACCATATTTAAAATAATGGTTTGGTGTTGGGATAAAACTCTAGTAATATTCATTACTACACCAAAAGGTTCCAAATAGTGCATCACAAGTACTGAAATTGACTAGTCTGATAAGCATTTATGTGTTTAATGGCAAATAAGGTTACTATTACTATGACAAAAGTGTCAACAATACTAAAGGCAAAAATACTTTATATCAATCATTCTTCGACTTGAATGTAACATATTTTCCCCTTAATATATTGGTAAAATATTCTTGAATAAATCCAAAATAATTGTTAGGAAAGAATTAAGTAAAATGGTAGTGAAAAAGGGATTCCATACATTTTTATCGAATAATTGCTTTTGTATGAATTTATTGTTTTAACTCATTGTTCTTTTTCAAATGTCAATTTGCTTTGTTTTCTATATTTTGATGTACACGTTCACTTCAAGACAATATATTTTAATAAGAGATGAAATGAATAGCAGTTTAGCCGGATACCGGATATTTGGTCAACCTTGCTGCCAGATATTAGGGTGCCTAATTCATTTTCTAAGTTGTACAAATATTGTATGATTACTGATTGTATTTCTTAATTCAAACTAAATAAAGCAATCATACCGGATAGGCATTAGTTATCCGGTATGCTGCTGGATAGGCAGCCGTTTGTTGTATTCATGTACGCATGTATTTTTTCTAAGTTGTCTATTCTGCGTATTTGTCATTAATATAATTTATTTTGGAGTTTCATTTGCTGTTGTATTTATCTAACATTTAGTTTTCTTAATATTCAGTTGAAGTAATGTGAATGATTAACATGACAAATGTACAGAGTAACCAACTCAGAAAAAACACATATTCTCCAAATGAAATCCCCATTTTCACTCAATTTTATGAGCATGTCCATGAATTTGTCCAATTTTCCATTTGTCTATAATGGTTGTGTCTGTTCATTCGATAATAATATGTTAGTTATTGTGTTGTTCTGATTCTGAAGTAATGTTTCCACATTTTTTCAGTACATATTTCATGACCAAATGTAATGGTATAGTGATGTGAAATAAATTGCTCTTTTACATAATACTATTTTCTTACAGATCCTGAAATCATTCATTTTGAAATTCAAGAAGAATCATTCGATCAGAAGAAAAAAGATATGTTTGATGGATTATTCAGTCCTGAATACTATTCGAATTCAATTGAAGAGAAAAACGAAATTGAGACAAAAAATTGGAATAAAGAAACTGATATGAAATCTGTTGAAAACAGGTCTACAAGGAAGATTCCATTTCATTGTAAAATATGCTCAAAAGCATTCATTCGAACTTGTGATTTGAAAGCGCATGAAAGAACACACACCGGTGAAAGACCATTCAAGTGTAATTTGTGCTCCAAATCTTTCGCTCAGCGTGGAACTTTGAGGTTGCATGAGAAATCTCACACTGGTGAAAGGCTGTTTAATTGTAGCATCTGCTCAAAGTCATTCATTCATCTGACAAATTTGAAAAGGCATGAAAAATCTCATACAGGTGAAAAACCATTTCTATGTAAAATCTGCTCAAAATCTTTTGTTCGTAAGTCAAGTCTCATAATTCATTTAAGAAGCCATAGCGGTGAGAAACCATATAATTGTAAAAACTGTTCAAAATCTTTCAGTCAGATCGGTAGTTTGAGATCTCATGAGAAAGTTCACACTGGAGAAAAACCATATCAGTGCAAATTTTGCTTGAAATCGTTTAGTCAAAATAGTTCCTTGAAATTACATGAAAAAACACATACTGGAGAAAAACCATTTCAGTGTAAATTATGCTCAAAATATTTCACTCAGCGTGGAACTTTGAGATTGCATGAAAAAACTCACACCGGTGAGAAACCCTTTCAGTGTAAAATCTGCTTAAAGTCATTCATTCAAGTAACGGATTTGAAAAGACATGAAAAAATTCATACGGGAGAAAGACCATTTCAGTGTGAAATCTGTGCAAAGGCTTTCATTTGTAGATCAAATCTTGTAATTCATTTAAGAACTCACACTGGTGAAAAACCCTTCAAATGTAAAAAATGCTCAAAATCTTTCATTCAAAGTTATAGTTTGAAGTTACATGAAAAAACTCATTTGACATAAATTATAAGGTAATTTTATTCATTCTTTAACAGGAAACTTATTTTACAAATTTTAATTTACATTTTTGTAGAATATACAAATGAAAACAATCCATACTTGTGAATTACTTTGTTATGAACTAGATAAAAGCATATAATAATAAGCTGCCAGAATTTATGAGAAATGAGACTACACCTCCAAGATTCAAAATCGCCATAAAAAAATTATTGCAAATAATGACTTTTTTATATGAAATCATGAAATTGCTATGTCTTTATATTTATGTAATTTGTGTTTGTACTGACAATATATGGGTGCTTTTTTTCCACATGATTCTTTGTAATGACATGTTCTGTATCCAAGTGTCCTTGAATGAAATAAATAATTTATCAGTTAACTAGTTCAGTATTCCAATAATTTTTCTGAAAAAAGGTTGGTTGTGTAATAGGATAATTTATTTTTTAAAAAGGCTTGAAAAGTAGTTTCTTTGTGTTAATATTACTATTTCAAAAACCATTAGAAATATTAGATACATTAAAAAAAACATTGCAACAATCAATTTCAAGACAACATCAACCCAGAACGACATTCGTTTGTTTCATGTCGTTATCTTGTTGATGTTGTCTCAAACATGGACGTACGTCCATGGTCTCAAATATTTGGGTGTTGCATTTTTTTTTTATTTTATTTTTTTTAATCTATCTAATATGTCTAATGGTTTTTAAAGTCCTGAAGAAGAATTTGATAAAATTCGAAACGTTGGCAAGAAATATTGTACTTGAAAAAAATTGATCCTGTTACCCAACCAACCTTTCTTCAGATAAATAATTTATGTTTTCATTTCTGTTTGCAAGTCTGGTATTCCGTTCTTCGGAAAATATAATTAATGTGACCGATGGCTCTGTGAAAAAGTTGTAAGTTACTGATTCGTTTCACAGAAATTTTCAACTTTAATTCTTCCAAAGTAAAGGACAATTAATAATAATAATACTAATTAACGATTTTATTGTTAAAATAAAATTCACAATGGAAAAATTACTTACCAAAGGACAGAATTAGCACTGATTCGCACCAGGTAAGAAATGGGGCAAAGGCTTTCTTTCACTCAACCTAAAAAATAAATGAATACAAGGTGTGACGACAAATAAGCGAGTTTACAGGTCACTAAAGACTACTTACTATATATTATAAATATCCCTAACATATTGACGAAGCAAAACAACTGATTACTCATGTGTATAGATGATGAATACCACGGATCCCAATATAGAACCTTGTGAGATTCCATTCTTTGTATACAGTGAAGCCAATATATTGGAGGATAGGAATTAACATATGTTCAGTGTGGTCAAAGGCTTGACTAATCTAGCATTACTGAAGTCAACTGTCAACTGTTTTTTGTCGACGACCTAAAGATGTCATAGGTAATATGGGAATAATACTGTTCGAATATAGGTGAAACTGGTTCTGGGAAAATATTATTTTTTCAAACTATTTGGATAGTGTGCAGAGTATGCTTATTTCAAATCAGTAAATGATATCTGAAAGAAATATATGAAGAATGCAGAGGTCGAAGATGAGTTTGAATTTTTTGAGTGATTGAAGATTTAGTTGTGACAGCTTGAGAAATGGTTCTAATGGAGATTCTGTGAAACATGTTCTTCCTTACAAATCAGTAGAGTTATCCTGAAAATCGTTAGGACAACAAGAGAATTGTTCCGAATTCTTGGGGTTCTTGTTAAATACTCTTCGTGAGCAAAACAATAGCAAAATCAATGCTCCTGACCGCTTTGGATTGAATGATTCCGTACAGTCCATCTCGACTTGTGTTTGTAAATCTTTTGCTGGAAAAATCCTCACTTGTTTACTTTGTAGTAAATATTCAAGAGGTAGTGAAAACTAATGTGAATTTCTGGAACTTCATCTAGCTTTTCCTAACATGACTAATAACCAGTCCGTGCAAAGCTTATTGGTGAATCATCTGAAAATGCAATTTTTAACAGGTGATGATCGAGTGTATTGCCAAACATGTGCCAAACTAACTGACTGTTATAAGGAAACAAGTATAGCTGAGGCACCAGTCAATTCAATAATAACACTGGTGATCTTCAAACAAAACTTAACCTCTGACGCAAGCAAGAAACTCTTTGGAAGGTTCGATATAGATGAACTGTTCAATCAAGCAGACCTCTATTATAATATTTATGCAGTCATTGTTCACTGTGGTTCTGGCGTTGAATCTGGCCATTATTAAGCATTGGTCAAAGAAGAAACGGATAGTTTAAGTTTGACGATGGTTCTGGCGATGTATTGAATCTATTGGAGCCTCTGGAGACTCCCTACATTTTGTTTTATGAGAGAGAGGACATTGGTGGATCGAGATCTCCAGATGATGTGGTGCTGCATGTTTTTCTGGGTTTTCCTGCAGCTGAAAAAGCAAATGCGCCACTGGAATCGATGAAGTCGCCTGGGAGCGCCAATTAATTTTTATTTTTGTTTTTATTTTTATCGTTATTGTCTTCGAAATATCTACCCTTCTCTTTGAGGATCCGTCATGATTGTGATGAATTGAGGATCAGTCACAACCAGCCATAACCATAACCTGGTCCAACAAAAACACTTTCCTTCAAATTTGCCTCTGAGAAGCCCGGAAACTCAGATATATATTTTCGAAGCAACTTCCGTCTCATTGAAATGACTCTACAAGTTGCTTCATGAATCTCAGCTTTATGTGATACGATCGTAGAAGAACTTCATGAGGACGCACCAAAGTTTCATGAAGGACGTTCTTTTCACCAACGTTAAAATCTCTTGGGCGCCAACACTTTTCGTTCCAGTGATTTGTTCGGTCCCTCCTATCCCACAGACACAAAAAGCAGGAGAATTCGGTAAATGTGTGTGATTGATGACTTGTTTACTTCATGATAAATTCATGATCACTTGCATGAAATGAATGAAAACACTTTTGTCTAAATACCACTGGAAAATTTTGTATTTATACGACTGGTTTCGGGTTTGATCCTATTATCAAGTATTTTTTTTTTGTCCCAGCAACATGCCTAATCACCGCACACTTGCCAATTGTGGTCTTTGTATTTTAATTTGAAAAATATTAATCCCCGGTTCTTGCAGGTTTCCTTGAGGTGTTTGGTATGACCGCCACAGTGAAACCGCCATTTTGAAGCAGAACTGCTTTAAGGTTTCTTCTAGAAGCATCTTCGAAAATACGCTGCTGGGTCATATGAGATATTGAATGTATTCATAAAACCTTCAATATTGGTACAATAAATCAACTCGTCCTCATGAGCATGGTTTTGGCTTCGGATGGAAGGGTTGAGCAAACCAGATATCGGATGCCTGCTTCCACGTAGTCCCGCTGAATACGGAAATGACAAAATCACTTGTGGTTCTGTTATTTCCTAACTGAATGGCATCCCAAAGAGGGCTTAATCCTAAGGTGTGTGTATCCGTGACAAGAGGATGAATGACACTGAGCCTTCGCCTTGTCACGGTAATGCGGGTCTCTGCCGTGATTGACTTTTCTATAGCTACTACTTCTATGGACAGAGTAAACTTGAAAATTATTTCTGACGCTGAGTCTACAGAGGAGATGGATGTTGAGCTTACGACTTCAACTGACTTCCCTGTGAATTTAGATCAGGAGCGAAAGATTCTCAACTCTCCAACTCCTAATCCAATAACTGAACCTAAATGAAGGTTTGGTGGTGCAGCCAGGAAACGAATGAGTCGTCTCCTCAAGAGAGGGATACCTTATGAATCCGTTTTGCACCAAATTCTTGAGCGGCGTAAGCAGAATCTGTCTGAGGTGGAACAAACCCTCCACGAGCAGGTTATCAAACGTTTGCGCTCAAGTGATGATTCACCAAAACCAGAGGCGAAAAAACCCTGCACGGTTGAATCTAAGGCATCGTCAGATGTAGCTGACGTGCAAAAACTCTCATATGGGAAGGTTGTCGCGGGTATCAAGGTGGGAATCATGCACCTTGACTATCTGACTACCTCATTAACGATGATACAGCAGAGCATATACTTTGTGCCTGCCCCACTGGGGACCGAATTAGGTTTTTAGAGTTGCGGGTTGCGGTGGAGAATCGTATATACCCACTCACGTTGGACCTAACCTAACCTAACCCAAAGGCTTGGGGTGTTTTTGCTGGGTATAAGTGCAGTGGTAGCTCCTTATTGGGCCGGGTGTTCCAGTTGCGCTGAAAAAAGCAAGTAGACTCCTTGTGAACTGAAAAGTTCTGGTGTGTTGAAGGGCCGAATTCAGATCTAGTTGACAAAGCTCTAATTAGAAAGCTGAAAACCTCTTTTGATTACTTATATCGTTTTGAGAAAAACGGTTTGTTAATTGTCCATTAGCGGTTCACATCTAATTCTGTTCGGAAAGTAAAGTACTGAGTTTGGAAAATACGGATGACATAATTGTTTCCTCACAATTTTTTATAATTACCTAATGCTATCTCTTGTATTCGTTTCAATTTCACTTTCGAATGGAAATTGTAATTTCCAATTTGTTATGTATTATATGATTCACTTTCCAAAAAGACTAAGAAGTGGACCAACTCGTTCATTTATTTGTCGCAGATAATTTTATTTTTGCTCGATATATTTTGATACCTTTTTGCACACCAGAACAAAATACTTTGTCTCTCTCTCTTGACGTTAGCATCGTCAGGAGCTGATTATTTCTAGTCGAAACGTTAGTTTCATGTCGAGAGTGGCCCACAGGTATCTTGCTTTGTTTGTCGAAGGAATTTCTTGTCCATTGAGAACAACGTGTCCTTCCGGCTGCGCCATCCTTTAGATGAATAGTGTCGTTTGACTATTGTCTGGGTTGATGCTAATCTTTCAGAGATTGGCAAACTCCTATCATCTTCCTGCTTGTTGTTGCAGGTAACACTAGCTGGTGACTATGGACGACAGCAATGCTGTCGTCCGCGTAGCGAGCCAACTTGTTAGAGTTGTTCTCTGGCTTGGGCATATCCACTATGTATACCGAGAATTGAGGTGAAAGAAGTACGTCTTGTGGGACCTCTGCTTCTGGGAGTTACCTAGTGAAGAGTTTCTGCCCTAATCTGCATTGACATCATCATATATCGCCCCTGTGTGGTATCCTTTGGCCCAGGTTTCAATTTCAGGACTTGTAGGTCCTTTGATGGATCTTTCCGATATAGGATGTTCAGTTCTTCGTTCTGGCGCTAGAATCTTTTCTTGCTTGGTCTTCGTTGTTGAATTCTCCAGATGAGTGATCTATTGTCGGTTTCAGAGAATTTGCAGTTCTCCGGGTGTCTTCTGATTATTAAGAACTCCATTACCTCTGGTGTTTTCTGATCCTGTAGATTGAAAGGCGGAGCTAGGACGTCAAATATGCTTCGATCCATGAATTGCTGGATCGCTTGTTGGAGTCGTGTCGTTGCGTCCTCCAGGTCATTTTTTATTTCGATTCAGGGGATAATTTTTATCACATTGTAGTCGATGCGCTGAAATTTATTCCAATCGATTATGTTATGTGGTGGGGCCTCTGGGAAGACGACGCAGCTTCTCCAAGTGAAGGTCTTCTAGGAGTGTTGACAGGTCTTTGTATCTCCAGTTCAAGAAAACTAAAAATATTTTGTCAAAATCCTAAATTATCTTGAGTGAGGGAATTAAAAAATATTTAAACTTTTCTTTGTCATCGCCACCGGTGAAAGTGGCGATCCCATTGGCAGTCCCTCATCTTGCTAATGGGATCGCCACTTTCACCAATTATAGCCAATATATACATGCAGTGATTTGAAACTATGGCCATTAAAGAGGCCCACAAGAAGCCCCGAGTCTGGTTGTGATACGTGGACGACACCTTCATAATATGGAACCATGGGAATACAGAACTAGACACAACAACATAAGTCCTTCCATCGATTTCACCATGGAGAAGGAAGTCCACAACGAATTGCCATTCTTAGAGGTATTGGTGAAGAGACCCGACACTGAATGGGAAACATCTGCATATCGAAAACTTACTCACACAGGACAGTATCTAACCAAGAATTCAACCACCATTAATCAACTCAGAGAGGAGTCATCAAGACTCTACTATACCGTGCTACCGTGCTGTAATACGAATCAAGGTCTCGAAAAGGAACTAGGCATCATCAAAATGTCCTTCAACGGAATACTTACTCCAAAGCTATGGTGGAACAGGCTTTGGCTAGAAGACAGCATGAGCTCCCTAAGGAAGAGAAGCCGCCACAACCAGATAAGAAGCATTGGGTCCAAGTACAACATCAGAACCTGCTTCAGATCCGGAAATACTGTCCGCAGCAACCTCACGAAAACCAGGCCACCAAACGTGGACTGCGATTCCAAGAATTGCCTTTACCGAATATCCTGTGAGGGCGGAGAATCATACATCGGTGAAACTAAGAGCCCATTGAAAGTTCGCATTGCCAAGCACAAGAAACACATACAGCGAGGATAAACCAGCAAATCAGGATCAGCACAGCATATGTTACCTTCAAACAAATTTCCTTCTTCTTGTTAGATCCCATATATGTTCTTCAGAATGTTTGATGACAATACAATCTGTTGTTTTTGACCTGCTCTTCTCTGAAATAGTTATCGAATGTTCATAACTACAATTAAAATTCAAGTGTGTAATTTCTAAAACAGATTTGTCGAATCATTTTTGTATATGGCGCTGCAGCTTCCTGAAAGAACTTTTACCATCAACGCTGGTGTTCCCCAGGAATCCATAATGTCTCCAACCCTCATTTTATTGTACATCAACGACTTATTGGAAAAAAACAAATATAATACGTTGCTGACCACAGCAAACTTGTCTCGTCATTCCATTTGGATTCCAGTACTTCGGCAGCAGATGCTCATCTTCACCGCAGCAGGAGGTTGCATATCTTTATGAGGATCTAGAACTGATTTCGAATTGGGGTGAAAGTAACCAGGTTCAATTCAATGCCACAGATAATTCCGCTGGACACTAATACGTCTTGGCACGATCATGTCGCTGGAATTACAAAGGCTGCTTCGAGCCAGAAAACTGTAGACACCTCAGCAGCTTTTGATGCTTTACAAAACTCAGATCAGATCTTCTTTTGGAGTATTGTTCTCATGTATGGACCTCCGTCCGTATGCGTACCCTGGATTCCCTCCAGAAAAGAGTCATTTGCCTGATTGGAGACGCGAACATCACTTGTAACCGTGATAGTCTGGAACATCGAAGGAAGGTTGGAGATTTGTCTTTCTTCTATAGATACTGTCACAGAAAGTGTTTGAATGAAAGAAACTGAATATTACTGGAGTTCTATCCCAACGCCAAACCGTGTCCCCAACGTATTAGCTATAGGATATTCTACCTATAAAATAACAAAATGGCTCACTGAGGATTTTGAAAGCTTACTTATTGGGAAACAGGTTTCAGTATCAAAACTCTTTGGAGTTCATACAACATACAAAAAACATCGTTTTG
>WOGO01005314.1:0-12524 GCA_015342085.1 Leptinotarsa defecta | reverse complement strand
GGACACTTGCCTGAGTCGATAAGTTCATTCAAGTCATCGTAGAAAGATAGTAGGGCACTTTGAGTTGATTTGCCACACCGGAAACCATGCTGAATTGGAGTCAGAATATTGTGTGATCCGATAAAATCGTTTAGGCGTTCTAAAAATACATACTCAAAAATCTTCGAGAAAGTAGGGGAAATAGTAATTGGTCTGAAATTTTCTAGTATTGATAATTTTTTTTTTTAATGGGAGTTACTTTACCCACCTTCAGCTTTCATGGGAAGATGCCGTTTAAAAATGATAGATTCACCAAAAAGGTTAACAGTTCTATGATAGTACTTAATATTTTTTTTACCAAAAAGATAGGTACCTCGTCGATTCCTGAAGACCTCTTGTTCCTCATTTTACGACTGACGAGATCGAACAGTTCGCTTTCAATGAATGGTTTCAAAAATAAAGTGTGTGGATAGAAATCATTGGAATCAGTTGGATTGTCTAGATGCAATACCTTCGGAATTTTTCCCATCAGTGTTTGGGGAGCCTCGCCGAAAAAATTGTTCAATTCGGTAACAATATTTGCAGGATTTCCTATCAATTCAACATCCTTTTAAATAACCGAATCTCTTGATGAATGTTTAACTCCACTTGAGAGTTCAGATACAACATTCCATAAAAGCCTTGAACTATTTTCAGACATTCGTATTCTCTCTTGATAATAGTTTCTTTTCGTTTCTATTACTAAATTTGTATGTTTTTTCTTGTTATTTTTGTAAATATCAGCCAAAGAAGGGTCATTTTTTTGAGAAAGAATAAATGTCTCGATTTTTTCATTTCATGCGTGATCCATCTTTTTTTATTATTCTTCAGAAATATTTTTTGTTTAGGAAAGCTAACCTATCATGAAAGAAAACCTCAAAGAATCGCTTGAAAGCTTCGTTGCAATTATTGCATTCATTTTTTTTTGCAAGGTGACCTCAAAGTTTCTTATGTTTACCTCATCTTTCGTTTCAGATTTTTCAACTGAATTAGGCGAACACTCTTTCATTTCCCAGAGAATTGCACGGTGATCAGAAATTTCACTGTGGATAAGGTAGCATATTTGCTTATCGATAGGATTCGAAAATATTTGGTCTATCAAGGTACAGCTACTGTTAGTAATTCTTGTGGGCCAACCCACCAATGGACGAAGATTGAAACAAGACATCACATTGCACAATGATCTAAAGTGAATATTAGAGTATAAATCGAAATTAAAATTACCAAAAATATAAACAATCATACCAGGCCTGTAAATAAATAAATCAACATCTCCACGGGGTGATCTATAAACATTTATTATAACATATTTCTTCTCATTTAGAATGTAAGAAATAGCACAACATTCGAAATGCTGCTCTATGCAATACTTCCTAAGATCGATAACTTTTACATTTATATTATTTCGTGCCCATATAGCTAATCCACCACATTTTTTTGTAGGTTTGCAGTAAAAACTTCTCAAAGGCTATATTGTCTAAAAATGCCTCCTTAACACCTATCTCTCAGTTATACACAGAAACTCTAAACTACTATGATAATCTATCTATCTATTCTATCTGCAGAGTGTTCATTTTATCAAAATTCACAGTATTTATATGCAGTAGTAGTAAATTGGGATTCATCAATGGTCTACAGCTGTTTTCTGTCGGAATTTTAAAAAAATTACTTACAAAAGCACTACTTAGCCATAATTCCGGATTCATGGCGGGCTTGAAATTTTTTTCCCATATACCCACTTTAAAAGATGAGTATATAGTTGGTTATTTTGATTTTAGTGACTCACAAGTGACCTCGGGAAAAGTTGTTTTCAGTTGGGTTGACATATCTTGAGGTGTGGTTGCTGTATCCACTCTACATACATGCAAACTTCGAGACACCTTTGATTTTTTCACTGTTTTCTCTAACAAGGTTTCTTCAGATTTTTTTGACGAGATGGCCTGCCATTCCCCCTGCTTCCTCGAATCATTTGTGCTAGCTCCTGAATGACTGGCTGTGTCATTTATATTAATAAAATGGATAAGACTTGACTCCGTTTCCGCTCGTAGAATAGCGGCTCCCACCTCCTTTCTACTTATAAGAGAACTTACTTGCCTAGGTTTTCTTGAATTTTGTGCGTTATCGGACACAATATCTTTCTTGGTACCAGTAAAAGATTTTTGTTCATTTTCCTTTGATTGGTAATTATGAACTTGGGATTTTGAAGAGGAGCTTGCAACTGCGCAAACTTTCATTATTATTGTGGCTATACGAGATTTTATAAGTCTAATATAAGATCTGATAAGTCGTTTCTGATTATACACCACAAAACATGGCTGTTTTGTGTTATACACTGTTCTCTCTAACTCACGTATGAGCCTTTTTGATGCATCTAGTTCAATTATTGCCACTTTCAGGTCACACTTCAGTGCCATAACGTTAATGTTGTCACTGTCATCATTTGTGGATATATCACTTACAGCTGCCAATAATTGAGAGTTATTCTTGCTGGTTATCAAACAAGAGACACCGTTACTCAAATTATTGTCACTTGGATACGAAATGACTGCAGAAAATACAAACAGTTTGCCTCTCATCAAATTGGAAATATACAGGAATTGACAAAAATTAAAGACTGAAGATGGCTAAATACTTCAATGTAGTAGGTAAAGCTACCAGAAAAATAATAAAAAAATATCCTGAACGTATTTTCAGCTAGATGGTTCCATGGACCGGATTTTCTGAAGGAATCTGAAAATTACTGGCCGATAGAAAGTAATGTTGAAGAAAAATGTCAAGGTTCATCTGAGAATAAAGATGAAACCATGGCAAAAACTGAAAAATTGTAAATTTTCGACCAATACAATTCTCGACCGATGACTCATGTGTCCGTAGATCCAAGTGACTTCGAACCCCAACACCTAATCACTTCCTTCATTATGAACCCAAACGAAACAGCATGCATATCTAATCCAAAGGATAAAAATACTCGAAAAGAATGGCGAAAATCTCTAATGCTTGCAGACGTTTTTTAGAAGAGATGGGTGAAGCAACAGTTACCTAATCTAACAAAATGCGCAAAATGGACAAATGATAGCCGACATGCGAAAATAGGTGAACTAGTCGTCATCTTGGAAGACAATATTCCAAGAAGAAATTGAAAGATTGGCAAATTGAGGCTATTCATCCAGGACCAGACGGACGGGTACGAGACGTTGATGTACTATTATTATAACAAAACACTTTAACTACAACTTCAACTATTATTCGAATGTTTATCGCCTTAATAGATCGCATTACGTCGCTCTGTCTACGAAACTTGACTTTCCCGATAGGTGAATGGATCTCGTTTATATTTGGCAATCGAAGGCGGTAGAAAATTCATCGGAATCCCAAGGCAGCCGGTAGCATTACTCTCGCCTTATCTAGAACGGCAGCGAACATCGCACATTCGCGAAAAGTCGGTCGGACTGAGCGCGCTCTTAGCCACGTCACAATTGGTTTGTGGCTACCAGTGGCGGCCGGCGTTATTTTCTTTAGGGGATGATTTACAACAATAACATCAAATTTAAGAATATCTTTCAACTTAACTAGAAAATATATACCTGCTACATTCAATATGATTGGGAAGTGGCGATATGAAAAAATTTCACAGACTTTCGTATTGGCAGGATTGTCCAACCTGAAAACATATGGTTTCTTTTTTACACACTCAATTGATGATGCAAATAGATCGTATACCTGCCTCTTGATCTCGGAATTCCATCGCCTGGGCGGTCGAACTAACAGCGAAAATGTTTTATACCACAATCACATCATTTTACTGATCAATGAAATGAATGGAACTTTTAAATGCTTCAACATCATAATACTCTTGTTGATTATTGCGTTCAAACACCTCCACATTAACTTCCACAATTTTATAGATCACCAACACTTTTTCGAATAGTTTCAATAATTTCTTTTCAATTCCTTGAAAAATGTGAGGTAATTCATGTTGTGATTTTGATTATCCACCCTGTAGCTTGACTATCCACCTACACTTGAAAGCTGTACCTACAATTTTAAAACATTCTCCATAATGTTCACATTCATTTATTCTATGCTGCAAGGTTCTCCGATGTACATCTCATGATCGCTTGCAATAGTCCAATTTCAGCAATGGCATATCTGCATTGCTGGAGTTGTTGGGGTTTTAACCCCTGCCTCTTTGAGGTTGATAGTTCTCAATCATTTGCGGTTGACGATCCTCCATAATTTACTAACGTACAGGAACCCTACTGATGACAACGCAGGTTGTCACTAATTGGAAACTTTTTTCACATTCGTTACACATACATATTAGGTATGAAATTATATAAACCACGAGATAATGAGGAGAATGCGAACTCACTGAAACATTCAAACTAAACTCTTTATAATAGCATACCCCCCACTCCAACTCGATGTCAATGAAGTCGAATCTCAAGATCGAACTCCATATTCAAGGTCATATGGTACGGCGCGATACAGTTGAAATACACCATCGATGACATAGGTCACATTATTTTCAAATATTATATATTTGGAATTATTATTGATTTTAATGTTGTTACTAATAAATAATAAAAATTATTCATTATTGATAATACTTCATCAATTCAACAACGTTATACAATGTAGTATTCACTGATATTCACGGAGCGCTGCGGTGATCGCTGCGGGTTCTCCGTCCTTAATCTAAAAAACGGTCGAGCGTATGAAAAAATGTAAACGTAATTTGTCGCAAATTGGATGCTCTTCAATTATCATTACAAATGATGACATCATTGGAGCTATAGAACTGAAGATAATCGCGAAAACTGATGTTTGTGACCTTTGACCTTGAATAACTTCCGGCCAGACATGAAATGTTATGAGAATTGTCAGACAACTTTCACAATGAATGAAGGTATATACGAGTATACTGCTTATTATCTCTCATTCCGTGGTTGACCTTTTTTGTTGCTAAGTGGCGGGACTATATAAAGACAGTCTGTTTTAAAATCTGTTTTTCCGTTAATCAGCTTACCTGGTTATCTCTTACCTGATTATCAGTCTTACCTGGTTATCTCTGGTACCATGAGCATCACACCGTCAGCGCGATGGAAATTCTTCTAGAACTATCTCCTCTGCACATCTTTCTGAAGAGAGCAGCTAGGTGGACAACATATAGAATCGAGCATAATACCAATTGCACAAAACGGGCTTATCTGTAGTGTAGCACACTATTGGTTGGCAATGAAAATCACTGCCTTCGGCTCTGAAGACTCTCAACAGTCTGTCTTTTAAATTTCTAATCCTGACTAGAGCGGATCGGATCCTACGGGAGCAGAAAATACTAAGAGTCCACATGTATCAAAAACACCTTAAGGTTCTGGTGGTGTATAGAGCTGAAGAATCAGGACAATAATAATATCAACACGACTAAGGACCTATGCATTCAAGCGGAAAATATGCCATTTATTTTGTGTGGAGAGATTCGCAGAGGCCAACATTATAAATAAATCTATTGAGATATTCTCAGGCAGCCAAGCGGCTTTGGAAGCACTTGGCACTCACCGAACAACTTCTAAATCGGTCCTCAATAGAAATACTCAATAAATTTTATCTGATGTGAATTGCTGGCCACAATGGTCTTGAAGGTAATACAGCTGATGCGGCGATGACAAACCTGTTGTTTGTTGTCCGCTTCAGTCAAGTTCGAGGAATTATACTCTGAAGAAATTCGATTTTTAATTATCGGAAATCATCAACTTCATGTTGATGCACAAACTTGCACTGAAGAGTGGCCAAACAGCCCGAAACCGGTCTGCAAGTGTGTTCCAATAATTGAAAATCTATTGCGGCAGTTGTATCGCCAAAAGCATATGCAGGAATAACTTCAGTGAAGACTCCTGCACTGACACCTGTAGGATATAATACGTGGTATTAGCCAGGGGAGTAAGTGTCAGTCCATTAACCTACAGTGTAGGGAGTTGAGACTGGCCTGAACGAATTGTTATTTTAGATGATTTGATTTATATCCAGTCTTCAAGTATGTCCATTGACTATATGTGAAAAGTTTCCTTTCCTTATACGAGGAATTGGGCAAATTACAGATATGCGGTTGGTTACCTCGTTCACAGGCAGATAGAGCGATGACAAATCTGTTGTTTGTTGTGTGTAATCGGCTTCGTTGAGAAGCTGGGTTCATTTGGCCGAGTGTGAATAGGTGTGAGCCACAATAAACCCTTATGAGTTGCGGTGGAGAGTCGAATAGACCCACTCACTTTAGACCTACCTACTTACCTGATAATGGTCTTCAATTTAATATCTACCGACTTATGCACTGTTGCTGAGAATATCCGATTTTTCCCAGTTTTTTTAAAGACAAAACACAAGCCCTATAGGAAAATCCTCAACGCTCTCTAAAAGCGGCATCTATGCGAAATTGGCGGTTTACATTGGATTTGAATCGATAGAGATTATGACCATCTAGAAAAACGTTCTCGGAAAGATTATTCCACATAACGCAGTTCTCCAAATAAAATAGTTCTTAAACAGTGAAGCCCGAGGTGTACTGAGTTGGAACTCAAAACGATGAGCAGCCACAGTTCGTCGCGTATTTTTGATATGTACCACTCTTGGTAAAATCAAATATGCCGTGTTAGGAATCACACGTTAAAAGGCAAGACCACGTTAGTTCTTAGCTCGCACAAGTTTCTAAACTTCTGAGAGTTGTCGTTCGAATGAGGGCGAAAGGTGATCAACGGAAAAACATATTTTTTAAACAGATTTGTCATTTGAACACCTCTCGTGAAAGTATCTATAAAAGAGAGAAAACTCTTCAACCTATCTTCGATGTTCCAGACTATCAAGATTGAAAGTAATGTTTTTGTCTTCAATCAGGCAGATATCTCTTTTCTAGATGGAATTCATCAACTTCTTTTACAGTAAAAACAACATCTGAATTATCGGAAAGTTGATAATGATACCAATTCACACCTCTACCAGAGGATTAGGGTGTTCAATCGTCAATTAAATAAGTGAAATGATAATAAGTGACAAATTGTGAACTGTTTCATTCTGTTGTATTTACATATAAATATGATCTTATCCGTTCTTAACAATCAACTTTCAGTTGATTCAATTCTTATTAATAAGTTTCATAAAACAAATAGTTTAAGTCGAAATTTTTGTCCCTGAAAGTCATCATAATGCTTTTTTCATGAAGATCTTCTCCTTCTTCACATTTTCGAATATGGGCGGAGGGGGTGGCAAGGGTATGTTTCCTGTAACGCACGTTTTGATAATACTGTTATCCGATACCGGCAGTGGTGCTGCATTTGAAAATACATAATTCCCGTATATAGACACTGGCATACACTCAATATATCCTAACTTAACGTAAAACTCTTCTTGCCCTCTCGTCGATAAATAAACTGTGTCAAGGCCCAATGTGAGTTTACAGTACGCTTCGGCTTCTTTCATCAAAACGGTTCCGTATCCTTTTCCTCTATGGCTCCTCTCTATCACCACCGACTCCACGAAGCATGCGTTTTTCTTACTGGGGATGACGGACAGTTTCAAATGGCCCACGAGTTTTTTTTCTTCAAGAAGAATTAATGATGTAGGAAGGTTATCGCAAGAGTTTTGCAGGCTGTGTAACCGGGCAGTTTTGGATCGCTTCCATTCGTCATTTATGAGGTCGCAGCAATCGTTTAGATATTCCTGATGTTTGTGGAGTGGCAGTACTGAAAGGACCATCTGAAATGAAAGAGGGTTGCAAACAGGTATGTATTAAGTGGGTGAAACTCATGAGCAAGACAAATTCGGATCCGGGATATATCAAATGAAAGGATGTGAAGGATGACGTCATTTTCTATCCAAAAACTATAAACATCTTTTTTACATAGCATGTGTTTATGAATTATTTTTCTCAAATTTTCGTACAAGACGTGTGCTATAGAAAAAAATATATACTCGACGTTAAAACGCTCTAAAGATTGTGAACATTTGTTCAAGCGTCGATAGAGCATTTCTTTTACGTCTTGTACGTAGGAAATGAACCTCTTTCATCACCACGAGATATTAGGTTCATAAATAATTTTCATTAAAACATAGTCATGTCTGTAGTCGAATTGTGAAAATGTTTCAAAGATAATTTGTAATGCACTCTCATTGATGAAATGCCATTTTTGGGTATATTATGCATTTTCAAAAAATAGAATAAATGTCAACTAATAGGCCCACTTGCGTTGGGTTGGATTTTTTAACTATGGAATGGGGATGACTGAACAATTTCAGTCATCTTCTGATGATACTAACTTGGTTAGCAAATTCGTGTCGAGAGGCAGTAATTTTGTTCAGGTGTGGAAAAAGTGTTTTAAATAGATTTATTTCACGTCAGATGTTCCAAATCTACCTATTAAGTAAGGCATTCGTGATCTGAATAATGATAATTATGATAATAATACTTTTATTATTTACCAATTCTACAAATCACAAATGTTGTAACTGAGGATATAATATAAAGCAATAATACATGACATCAATGAGACAATAGAATGTTCATGAAAAATAAATAGCAATCCGGTTCAGGTAACAGTTGCGCACTGTTTCTCTTCTTCCACCGGTTCCAAGAAAGTTGTGGATAATAATTTAGGTGAATACATTCCAACAGATTTTATTCGAAATAGAAAAAAATATAATGAAAAAATAGTACAAAACAGTCAAAAGATTAGAGGAGAAATGTTAGAACAATTGCTTTGCTACCCGTCTTCTCTAAAGTTATAGAAAAACTGGTAAAAAAACGAGTAATATCCTTCCTCGAGAAAAACAATATAATAAATTTATTCCAGTTTGGCTTTCAGTCTGCAAAAGGAACACAAGCCGCAATATTTTCGCTCCTGAAAAACCTGTACACCAATGTTAATGAAAGAGAATCAGCGGCGACCATGTTTAGTGACCTAACCAAGGCCTTCGATTGTGTAGACCACATGCCACTTCTTCGTAAGCTAGACGTTTACGGATTTAGAGGATCTGCATTGCTTTGGTATGAGACGTACCTTTCTTATCGGCGACAGAATGTTCTGTTAGATAAAATTTCATCAGAACAACGTTTCATTGGCAGAAGGGTTCCACAAGGTTCCGTTCTGGGACCGGTGTTGTTTCTCATTTATGTCAATGACTTAGTCCATGTGGACATAAGTGGTGAATTCACATGTTTCGCTGATGACACCACTATCCTCTGGCATAGCAATACCGCCACAAATTTACTTGAACAAATTATCGTCGACATAAGAAGGGTGAAAGAGTGATGTGATTCCAATCTTTTATCATTCAACATCGACAAAACACATGTGGTCACGTTTAGATGTAACATAGGGGTAACACTCGTGGAAAATGTAAAAATTGAAAATTTGGAGAAAACAAATTTTTAGGGCTCCTCATTGATGAGAATCTAAAATTTGATTTCCATGTCGACTATTTATGCAAAAGACTAGCAGCAGGATGTCATGCAGTGAGAGTTGTTGCAAGAGAGTTAGATAGTACTATTACAAGATCAGTGTATTTTGCACAAATTGAGTCCTATTTACGTTATGGAATTTGTTTCTGGGGAAATTGTGCATAATTTCCTTTCAACATGGTATTCTCTCTACAAAAAAGATCCATCAGATATTTATGCAAGGCTAGCTACAGGGATTCTGACCTCAGTATGTCTTTTTATTTTAGAAGCAGTGTGTATTATCCACAGAAAATCAATCTTACTTCTTTCCCTTCCAACACCTACTCTAGCCCTTACACAAAATTCTATTATTTCCAATAGTAAGAAGTTATTTAATTACCTCCCCATTAATTTAAGGTGGATATAATCCAACGCCCTTCGTGGTATTAGCCAGGGGAGTAGTTATTTTCTGATAGGTGTCAATCCATTAACCTACAGTGTAGGGGGTTGAGACTGGCCTGAATTGTTCTTTCAGATGATTCGACTCATCTGAAATACATCAACACCGTAAGACGTTCCATTACCTTCACAATGGAGAAGGAAGACCCTAGTAGATCGTGCTTTCGGGTTCTAAAATACGAAGAAATGTATCGAGATGGAACTAGGCATTATCAAAAAAGATTTTCAAAGGAATGGCTACTCCAAAGTGATGGTGGGGCAGACTTTGGCTAGAAAACAGTAAGAGCCTCGCAAATAGGAAAAGCCTCCTACACTCCACCCCCACTCTTCCACTCCCCACCCCAGTCCACCAATCAGAAGCTATCCAGCGTACAGCGGGAAATTCAAATCAGTAGATGAACAAAGCAACTCCAAGCCCAAAATATCTTGCTTTTTCTTATGGCGCTTCTTTTTTGTGATTTGCGAACTCCTATCGGAACCTTGTGGAACACCCAATTCGAAGTAGGAGAGAGAGTGGGAGAGAGAAACATGTGACGTAATCGATGCAGAGAAAGATGGAATGAGTATCGGAGAGATTCAAAGAGCGTGACCCCCTTTGGGATTCCGCCTCACCCCTTGGGCCTTCTTAGGGTTCACCCCTGAGCCCCTTCTGTCGCGCACCAGTCACCTGGTCCTAGTGATCATCGGAAGCTGAGGCTAATTAAAATAAAATAATTTACCGGTTAGAGAATTGAACCCAGGTCGTCGGCGTGGTAGACGTCCTCGACACCAATGGAAGATGTTGGAAATGAATGCGAAGTAGTGATAGCGATGGCGGTTGTTTTGTCGGCTGTCATCGGTTATTCAGAGTGATAAATGAAAACTACATTATTAAGGAAAAAACATGACCTCAATGTGTACAAGGAGTGGCAAAATACATCATTAAAAAAACGATGATGAGGAACGTATACGGTGTGGCTTATTTGAAGCGTGTGCTATGATTTGTCATTTATATTGTTTTGCTAACCAAGTTGGCGTCATCAGGAGATAATGAACTGTCCGCCTCTCATCTGTCTGGGAGGATCACTAAGCCGTATCTTCGTTAACCAACTTGGCATCATCAGGAGGAGGAGAAGGAGAAGAAGATGGCACCAAAAGATCAGATGAGAATGAACATGAACAGAAAAATTCATATAGGGTGTTGTGGAATTTATTTCTGGGAAAATTTTGCACAATTTCCTTTCAATATGGTAATCTTTCTACAAAAAAGATACATCAGATATTTATGCAAGGCTAGCTACAGGAATTCATGCCGCCCATTATTTGTGAAGCAAAAAATTCTGACCTCAGTATGTCCTTTTATTTTGGAAACAGTATATCTTATCCACAAAAAAATATAAAAATCAATTTAATACCACCTCAAGACTTCACATCCCTTCCAACACCTACTCTAGTACTTACACAACATTCTATTATTTTCAATAGCTAGTAGATATTTAATCACCTTCCCATTGATTTAAGGCGAATATATAATGAAAAGAAATTCCGAAAGAAAGTAAAAGAATTCCTTGTTGGGAGACCTTATTATACTGTGGACGAATTCTACCAAGGCTCTATCGAGTAATTGCCATGTAGCTTTGTGTAAACAAGGTAATTACATTTACTCAATATTTATATTGAGTAAATGTACTTATATTTGTATCTGTTCAGCTGGGCTTAATATTGTTCTGTCCATATACTCTGCTCCTGTCTCATAAGCATTTTTTATAGCTTATATCTGTTAATTTAATGTCCTATATACACATTTTAATTTTTTAGACTTTACCAGTAAGATGTTCAGATCTTGGGTAATAAAGCATATTTTGATTTGATTTGAAATTTGGGCAAGGAAAAAGTAACGTGTTATGTTAGATTAACTGAATGCTCAGCAAATACTCTTTGAATTCATGGCTGAATGCTTTTCTGGGAAAATTCAAAAGTGGACTATCAAGTTTATAGATAGAATGATGCGACATTGTAGCAGAAAGACGGCAATATATTTCTTCGGAATTTTTTGGGATTGTAAGAATTTTTCGTTGACGAATGTTCAGATTGTGTACGTCAGTTCTGAATGTCAGTTTCTTGTATAAATAGGGAAGTGTACCCGACGTGAATATATTTTAGAATATGTTATACATATGTTGTACATAGTGAGCCATTCAAGTTGTTTATGTGTTCCTTCAACTGATACGCGTCAAAATTTACGAATTCCATAGATAAGTATAACACTGCAATAAAGTATAAGTTAGGTATATTATTTTTCGTCAAATAATAAATACCAAAACACATGTGTTTTCGTAGAAGAAGGGAACCTGTAAGAACCTGTAAGAACCGTGGGTAATTCTTGCGGACTTATTCACCTGTCCATGAGATGGCGATAAGAGTACCAATATTGGATACGATTTCAGTCATTTTGATTATACTAAAACCAATAATGATTGAGAGTAGAAGTAAGCCCAGTTGACAGCAAATCGGGGGCGTGCTTATTAATTTTTGAGAGGGTTGAGAATGAAAGAAAAATTCTTAGTACAATTAGTTAAAATATTCATACACATTTTTTATTTATTTCATTAAAACTTTGCAATATCGTAATTTACCTAAT
>WOGO01005312.1:0-12528 GCA_015342085.1 Leptinotarsa defecta | reverse complement strand
TTTATTTCATTATTTGAAAGTTTATGTTTCAAACAGTACATCTGCAAAAAATCTGAATTTTCACTCTTTATTTCCCCCTTCAAATTAATAATTGAATGTGGCGTTCACCGAAACGGGGCGTGGTCAAACTTAACGTCACATCAGTGCTTTTCTTACAGTCTCGTGTGACATTCCTGTCTGTTCTGCTACTGTTCGTAAGGAGCTAATGGGCTTTACAGCAAATGTTCTCTATGGTTCAATTCGAGTTTTTTCACTTCTTACTTTTAGTATATTTTTTTTTATTGTTCACCGAACCAGTTTTGGAAAACTTCGTCACTAAATCAAGCACATACCGGTAACTTAGGTACATCACAATTTGGATTGCTTTCATCAAAATGAAATGCCCTCCTTCGAATTTTCCAGCCTCTTCATAAATGAAAATCATTCTATTTTACTCTTTATAAATTAACAATACTACCAAATCGTTAAAATTTGATAAATGAAGAATTTTGAGTAGAAATGACGAAAAAGAAAGGCCACTTATGCAATTTCACCGATAGGAATTGCGAATCCAATAATAAACGAAAATGAACTACCATCGAAATTCCACTGATAGCTTACTCAGATGACGAAGGTGTCATCCAGCAAAACTGAAGACCTACAATCCCTCCGCGAATTACCGCAAACTCAAAAGGGACCCAACACAATCAAGGTTGAGGCATGTTAACAAAATCATTAAATCTTCCCCGCTGTCGGAAACCGTAAAGAGAACCATTATTAAATCTGAAGATATTCCACCCTACGGTTTTCCGGAAATACACAAGACCAACATGCAACCGAGATCAATAGTCAGTGCCCCAGGCTCACCGTCCTACCACCTATCGAAGCATCTAGCCTGACTCCTCCAGCCTCATGTGGGAAAGACAAACTCCTACGTCAAGGATTCGATGGATATTCTGGTCAGCTTCGATTTTGTGTCTTTGTTTACCAATGTCTTCCTGGAAGACTCACTGAGCGGGCTTGCCTACTTGTTTCCAAGTGATATCGTCGGACTGTTCAGAGCATGTCTCACGGAGAGTTATTTTCAATGGGGAGAAAACTTCTATGAGCAACTAAATGTCGTGAAGTACACTTAACCCAGTGATAGCCAATTACTTCATAAAACGTTTTGAAGAGAAAGCAATTAACACCTTGGAATTGAAACCGACATTATGGCTACGACATCTTTGTCATCTGGAAACATGGAAGGGACGCTTTAACCTTTTCCTAGACCACTTGAAAGCTCAACACCCAAACATCAAGTTCACCATGAAGATTGAACAGGTTCAGCGGATAGCATTCTTAGATGTACTAATCGAACGACGTGGTGCTAGACTAATCTACGAAGTGTACCGAAAACCTACTCATATGGTACTCACATGGCACAGAGGAGTCATCTCCACTCTAACGGAGCGAGCACAAAGAATGTGTGGATCAGAACATCTAGAGGAAGTAACTGGAATATCTTCAAGTGACCTTAAGATCGAATGGATACAGTATACCCGAGATCAACAAAGCCATGAAACTGAAGAGTTCTACGGCTCAGATTGAGAAGAAGGTTCAGATAGTTGCACACACATATCTACGTTATCTCTAGAGTCACGGAAAGAATTGGAAAACTCTTGGGAAAACACAACATTGAAACGGTTTTCAAACCCACCAAGAAAATACAACAACGCTTCAGGTCGGCTAAAAACAAAAAGGACCCAGCAGTGTTTTATCGCATACCGTGCACTTGTGGAAAGGTATACATCGGAATCACCAACAGATCTATGGGAACAAGGTTGAAGGAGCATGAGAGAAACTACAAACTAGGTCAAACGGACAAGTCAGCTGTGACAACATGCATTCAGTGAAGCAAACCACAGGAACTCATTGACCCCGACCAGGGATACCACAGCCGACTGGTACGGGAGACAATAGATATCCACGAACATAAGAATAATTTCAACAGAAAAGAAGAAGCTGTGAACCTCAATTGAATATGGAATCTCATTCTGAGGAGTTCAACAATATCCAACATTATGACAGAAGGTAGAAAAAGGTCATCAGATGTTATTGACAATTCACCTAATTCAGATACATGTATTATCACACCAGACTTCCTGAATTGACAGAAATACTCTTTATGAAATTAACCTCAGTCAGGTATAGGCACCAAACTATCTGTGAAATCAGCATAATTACGCCTTACGTAGCTGTAATATCCAATCATGGAAGATATAAACTCTAAAGAATGTAGTCACTCGCGCCAGAGAAACGTCAGAAAGAAATTCCGAAAATCCACGTCCGTCAACCCCGAAGAAAATTCACACTGAAAACCTCGGCCGCGAAAGCCCCAACTATTTCGTCACATTACTCATTGATGCTAATTTTTTGAGACTAATGGCTAATGTTGCCCCTGATGAAAATTTGGAAAAGTGCTAGGTCCCTCATATTCTAACCAGTTCTAGTCAACTGATCTGAAAACCATACATCTCAGTGCAGGCAAGTTCTAATTACTTCTGTTAGTGTAGAACGGTATTTTTCGAAAATTTCTCAAAAAAAATATAAATAAAATAATGTACCCCTTGAATCACTTATATTATTTAATGTGTTCCCCTTGAAAATAATGTTGACATGTCTGTTCAATTTTTCATATTAGGTACTGGAAGGACGCGCAAATCTTCAACTTTTGAGAGTTTTGTGTGTGTAATAAACCTGGGATTAGTTATTGACCCGGTAATGATTTACAACATTCAAAATTCTTTCGATTCAGAATCGATCAACTACTTTTATTTTCCGACAAAAGTATTGTTGGTATTTCTAAGCTTTATACCTCCTAAACGAGTAAACTGATTTTTAAAATCAAAACAGCAAGCAGCTCTTTCCATTATTACTACACTCCCATTTCCATTGAAAAAAAAATGCAGATGCAAAAGGGACGGTATTTGGTAATATTTTGAAAGAAATTCTACTTGATTTCAAATAGACTATATTGGTTATCTGATTTGCATGAATATTCCACATGTATGAATCGCTTTACCATTGTTTACGTAAGTAATTATATCACAAAGGAAGGAAAGTACTACAGAATGAAAAAGAATCGGTTTTGAAAAGTTTTCAACTGATAAATACTTATTGATTCAGAGTTATGCTCAATATCTGTGCTATGATTTTTTAGGAGAAAAACAAAAGCAAAGGTGTAGAAATAACCTATTATTGACTTAAAAAAATTCTGATTCCCGTTTCATTTTTCTATTCAGTGTGTGCTACATCGCGTTTCCATAAGAGGCTTGAGAAGGAGTGAAACTATGAGTATGGGTATACCTCGAGCCATTATGAAGTTATGCCAAAAATAACGTCTACAAGTTGATCTATTCAACCGTCTTTATATTCAATGAACATTCATTTGAAGAGTCTGTTTCATTAAAACGATGTTTTGAAAATGTAGTTTTTTCATAATTGAATAATAGTTTATATTGGTTTGACCATGTTAATACTGAAACACCATATTTTGTTATTTTATCTTCTAGAGTTTTTTTCAAAAATATCGGGTTTTATTATTGAGTACGTATAATTGAAAGTCATAACAAAAAAAGTTTAAAAAATAATCTCACTTTCAATATTGAACTTCTCTAGCGAAACTTTGAAGAAAGTTAATTCCCTCTCGGGAATATGAAAACAAGATATTTTTTTGATGACAGTTTTTTCAACAAACTCAATCTTGATAACGTAAATACTGTCATTGGACACGGAAAAACATTACGAAAATTATTGAAATTATCATAGGAAAATATTCTACGAAATTGTTCACATCGTGAACTAGGTTTATTCGAGATCGATTGATGTTCACGTTTTCTATCAATTTATAACATGGAATCTATAAAACTACATGACATTTCCTTAAAAAAATATATCTTTGAATTCCCAGTTCTCAAGTAAAATGAGGTCATCAACGAAAAAAATAATCATTCAGTATCTTTTTTGAGAAGAATAACTTTGGTAATGATATTGTGTTCGAATTTTTCGTGTTTTTATGGGATAAACTCAAACAATGACTAGATATATACTTATGTCACTCCATATTTTCAGAAAGAGTTTTCCATCATGAGAAAATCAAATACCAGGAAAAATGGTCAAATTATCACTTGATAATGAAAAAAACTACAAATGAAGTTTCATTGAGAATGCAGTCACTTGAATAGATTAAATTTTTGACGTTATTTCAGTAAGAACTCCTGAACCGCTCGGTATAAAACTATACAATCCGATATTTTTTGAAAGTGCTTTTCAGGTGAAAGGAGACCAGAGTATATTATTTCATTTAGGAAAAATATATCTTTGATACGCCACGCTTGTATTGAGTAACCCGTTCATTGTGAAACATTATAAAAACAATGCATTGCTATCTAAAAACCATCATTTGAAACATTTTTTGAAAACGTTATCTCTTCATCACGAACTTCTAAAGAAAAGTCGACATGAACACACTGTAAGTAGGGAATTTGCTAGACGAATTGCAAAAAATTCAATATGTATAAACAAATATTTGGCATCATTCAAAAATGACGAATACAATATAAATCCAAAGGGCAACAATTCTTTATTGAATAACAATAGAACGTGCTCAACATGTATGATTCTACGGCGCTCAATGAATTGATTTTCGTTTTTATTATAACTCAATTAATTGGTTTGGTGTTGAACTCTGGGTATGATACATTTTGCTCGCGTCCTTTTAGAATTGTTAGTATACATTTCCATTGAATGGAGAATGCAACACAGTAATCAAATGAACTATAAACAGTGGCGCCACAGCTAAAAATCATTTAGGTGCCAGTCAGGATTTTCTGAGTCAGATACTTTTGAGGTTGCGAAACAATTCAGATCATATTATGACCTTCCATCTAATTGAAATTTTTAAACATCATGAAAGAAACTCATTGAATGGACATGTAATGAACAAATTCCAATTTGTCCTTCACTTATTTTCCAGTATCCGCCAATTGAAATAAATTGTCTTATCTAATGTCTATCAAACACGAGATGATTACTGGGATATTTGAAAATATATGAAAGATATCAAAATCAAAATACTTTTATTGCCTATTTCTCTTTTGAAGTCTAATGGTTTATATGTACAGAATATTCAAATATATAATATTTACATATCTTCCACATACTGGAGTGTTTGGGGGGAAAGGAAAATGATATATAAAGGATGGGGGATAGAAGATCACTTCAATATTGAGCCCCAGGACGCCCACAAGAAAAGCGCCACCTCATAGACCCACAATAGGATAATATGAGGCGCTCTCACTGGTGTTAACGTGTGGCTCTTTGCCCAATAGTGCCTCATTTCAGCATTCAGTCAAAGACTTCCTGCTCACTGCCGAGGCTTACGTGAGATTTATCCGGATGTTACGGTACAATATCTCAGGTAGAAAGATGTCAATAATAATATTTATAGTATGGAGGATGCTTCAATCAAAGCGTTTGTAGAAGTTATCAAGGAATCGTGGTCAATATTCATCTGATAGAATAGTTAACACAGTTCCTTAAACAATCAGGTTCAAAGTTGTGCCCCTCGATGCATGGGTCCTGGCTGATATATTTGAGTATATATAACTTTAAGATTGTAGATAATTTCGTTGATCGATTGAAATCCATTGTTGACATCATTACTCACTCATCCCCATACCACAAAGAACTAGCCAATTGAGTTTGTCACAATGCTTGGATTCTTTGTCGGCTTCAACTTAGGCAAACAATATCTGTCATTGAAATTTCTCATTCGGATTCATATTTGATTACTTGAGCTCTATAAAATTCCATATCGTCGAACTCTTCTTCAACTTCGGCATCGTCGAACTTTCCGGAAAATAACTGCTGCTTGAAGGTGTCATCAATGGAATATTTTTCAAACCCCTTGCCTTCTAATTGTCTTATGATTGATAGTATTCATGATAGTGTTTACTTCGTACTCAAGGCTTTATCTAGGTTGCTGCTAGTATTTCGAAAATGTCTTCGCAGCTGCTCTTTTTATTTCTACATAATATCCATCGTCAACAACTTAGTTTTGTCACGGTCGCAACTATTTTAAATATGGGATGGATATAACTTTATTATCGAATACAGTCTCACTGATGTTTTTGAATTCTTTTCATTTGACAACTCTAATAAAAAATCTTATTACATACTTGATTTAACTCTAAATATTGTCAGACATCACATCAACTGAATAGAAAACCTTCATATAGGAAGAATAATATAAACAAATATTCAATATCAAATACCTGTAGTGAAACGTAAAATTTTACACCTACCTACTATTTATCTGTCATAAAATCTATTTTCGATTCAATGAAAAGTTTTATTCAAGCGGAGAAGGGCTAATAACGGAACATCTGTTGAGTTCTTGCTAGCGGTAATTTTTATGGACAACCTTGATAATGCAATTCATTGTGTGAATGAAAAGGGGTGGAAAAAGGTACGATGATATGGAAAAAAAATTGTTGAATAAAAAATATATGAATTACAATCGTTCATTGCTTAAAAAAATAACATTATGCGACTATTAGTAAAATCAACAATAAACATGATTTGCAATTTTTCACAAATCATCTTATACGGACAATGTCATACATAATATCTCGGCACATTCCTATCAACATAAAGTAGCAGCGTTCAATAGTATGTCGCAAACTATTGAATATACTACTGACAGAAAAACTATACAGCAAAACTTCAAGAATATTTTTTGCAATCGCTGTGATTCCACATTAAGTGGAATCACAGCGATGATATGGGAATTAACTTTTTAAGAGGCTGATTCTATTGATGTTGCTTTCTTTTGGAAACATCGAGAATGTTTTTATGCTTTCTATGAGGGACTTCGAAAAATAACTCCCTGGCTTTCCTTCTTGAATTTAAATAGCACCAATTGACTTACTGGTATCTAATTGGAAAGTGACATGCATTAAATTATCTATCGACCAGTAGTGTAGCTTGAGGAGGGCAGAGGAGTCACGGCCCTAGGCGGCATACGAACGGGGGTGACGGGAGAAGTCAATTTATTAATTTGGAAAATGTAAAAAATACTTGGATATTCGGCTACCCTGTGGGATGCAGGGTAAACTCAATATCAACATTCTTGCCATATTCAGGAATACGCTGAACGCGAGCAATCTTCCAACAAGAAGGAAAAACACCGTCCTTGCAAGACAGGTTGGAAAGTCTGCAAAATACTTGTGTCAGTTCATTTGCGCATTTTTTAGGTATGATGATGGGCACTTCATCAGAACCAAACGCCTTGTTGATATTGAGCTGTTTCAAAATTCAACTGACTAGACTTTGTCGAAAAGTAATTTTCCGGCTTTAATGAAATGAATGAAAACTAGTTGATTTTATTTATACGACCGGTTTCGGGTTTGAAATAGTGATAGTGGGAGCTATTTTACCTTCGGAGTTTTTTGATTCTAGAAGCGCCATCATGCAATTTTTCTTTATATTCCCACCCTTGAAACCGAAAACAGTGGCACAGCAACGAAACGTTGAATGTCTCTACTGATATTGAGTGTTCGCAATATTCTATTCTAGATCCGTCCGTCCTGCCATCTCTCTTTCTACTCAACCAAAATATGTCGATGAGAGGAACGTCCGATACTAACAAATTAAGCGGGGTGTAGCAAACTGCATGCTCGGGAATAACGGGAGCGATGGAAACGACATCAATAGCTGCATTAGTGGCACTATTGAATATTTCTCCTTTACCTGCACGATTTCATTCAGGTTGGAGCCCAGCTCCCTTACCCTTTTGGCTGATTTTTGTCGAAGAAGGACAAATGAGTTCATGACTGAGGGGATGACGGCATGAAGTCCTCAGACATTAGTGCCGCCTTTCACGTGGTACTCCTACCTGGCTGGGGTGGGATGGATGAAAAATCTGTTCGTCCTTTAACGGGGGACATGAGGGCCTCATTCGACAGAGTGTCGGGGCCTTCTATATCAGGAGTGGTCGTCTACAACATAACCTATAGCTTCCCTAACTAATGGATTTTCGTGAATTTCCGCACCTTCGAAAATTTGCCGATTCCTCGTCAGAATGGACTGCCGAAAGGAAGGCAGCTTCAAATCTCTGCGCATGGCTTCATTCCGCACGAACCAAGGAGAATTCACAATCATCCTCATTAACTTATTTTGCAATACCTCCAGAATGGATGTATTATATTTCATCACTTGTCCCCAGACGCCTGAAGCATACATGATGACAGGCTTGAACATTAATATTGTAGATGGTGATCTTGTTCTTCAAGCTCATTTTAGATTTTCTGTTGATGAGAGGGTACAGACTTGCAATCCGATCCTCGATCTTTGATTTGACGCATATAATGTGCGGGTTCCAAATGAGGCTACGGTCTATTAGAAGGCCGAGGTACTTTATCCGCGCTTGCCAGTCAATCTCCTTTCCAGAGATTCTTACTTCTCTGGCTGGAGAAGATAGCAATCTTCCCATGGTTATCGCCTGAGTCTTGTCCGGGTTTACTCGGATCTTCCAATGGAGGTACCAGCGCTCGAGGTCGTCCAAAGCACGTTGCATGTAGACGACGCCGAGCTCCCGACCCATGGAAGAGGAGAGCAGAGCCGTGTCGTCGGCGTATATTTCTTCTTTACAGCTTGTAATAACAGGGCAAGCCAGGGGAGTCCTATTCTGACTATGAACTTCTCCGAGTAACATGAGATCGGGTAAATCAGTAATTTGGAATATGGAGAAACGAGCATCGAACATTTTTCTTTGACGCCAATATACATATTTGAATTGATGAACAAGTAACAATTTGGTTACCTTTTCAGTCAGTTATAAGTATTCCAGATTGAAGTTTTGCTATACCCAAGAAAAATTAATTAGAGGCCTCAACGAAATAATCAGATCAATATTTTCACAGACAGTCGGGCTGCACTTAGGGCACTCTTGAACTCAAAGGTGTGGACTAGCGGATTTTAATGAACTGATTCTGCTTTATCCACCTTTGTGTGTATTTTCGCCTCCTCGATTTTTGAGCAGCTAATTAGATTTTACTTGGGTACCTGTTTCAAGAAATATATGGATTGCAAAAGACTAATATCAGAAAACACCTTGTACTGCTTCAATTTTTTCTCAAGTCAATTAACAACATTTAGATATTTTACATTCCAAAACTTCTTGGATATATGCCGAGGATGTTTGCAAATAAAGTGAACCAAAGTGAAAACTCTGAAACGTTGAGATAAGTATCTGCACAATTTCTTTCTTCGTTTGATAGGCAAAACTATTAAAAACCACAAGTTACTGATGAATAGAAAATTTTCCTAAGGGAAGAATATTCACGCCGTAAATTATCGGAGTGAACTAAAAAGTTTACTTTTCCACACCTGCATAAAGATCTTCATTACCATTTTTTTTTCAAATCGTAAAAGGTGAAATTACTCCAAATATGGTCACTACAAAACTCTGAGTTTCTATACAAAAATGACTTTCGTTCAATGGATTGATTCTAACGGGTTTGACAATAGCAAGTGAAAATCGGTCATTCAGCCTGGGGCTTGAACCATCGACTAACATGGCGGTCGATTTGAGTGAGTGAACAAAGCGCCCACGTCGAACCGACCGGCTACCGTCCGACCGGCTTTTGTCTACAAAGAAGAACGAGTCTCCTCTGAAAAAAGTGAGGTATCAAAATTACTACCGTACCTGAGTAAATTTGATAAGTACCGGACTCCCCTCGTCCAGTGAAAATCACTCTTACTAATAGTAAGGATGTACTAGGATTGATAAAGAAGGCAAAAAACCTGAAAAATTCGACATTCCAGCAAATTTTACTTTCTTTCGACAAAACACCCGAACAGCAACCAACAATGGGGAATGTTCCTCAGTTTGGGTTATTACAGCAAATGCAAGTTTGAACAAAATAAAGCTGAGTTTAATTCACGAGTTTTTCAAAGTTGAAATAATTTATACGTACCTAGATATTCTACTTAAAAAAAGGAAAATTATCTTTATAAATCAACAATTAAGGCAGAATACAAATTATAGTTCAATACCACCTCCACAAGCCACATAAACAACAGTTGTTTGGTTATTTATTTATATAGAGGAAGATAGGTAAGATGCACAAAATGTCATATATCTCAGAATGTTTCGGAACTCGGAAAATAAGTAAACAGAATAGCACGCCTCTGAAATATGTCATCTTTGTTTGTCTCATACAGGTAACAGATTCACTGCCCTTTATCAGCTATAACTGATGTTCCCAAATGGTGAAATAGAAACGAATCCTTCTAAATGTTGAATGCCTTATTTCATTTCTCTTTTTTAAGTATTTAAATAATTTTTTAAAGAAAAAGGTTGAAATGATGAATTTAAAATGCATTTTTTAGAGCTTTTTTATGAAAACCACTTGATTTTCGTCAAGAGAAACATTCCCCATTCTAAAAACAGCTCAAACAGGAAGTGGAACAAAGAAAAAATAACGGCGAAACTAATATCAGAATCAAACACTTCAACGGCTCTCCGAAAATATTGAATTTTCAGGCATTACACCCATTTACTCTTCCAACTGTTATCACCAAAACTGGCGAGGGCTAAACACGAAGACTAATGATTTCTTTGGCGTTCTAGAGAATTAGATTTTATATGTTTGTGTGTAACTTGGCTTTCCAGTAATGTATTTGATGCAGACCTTTTCCCAAGCAATTACAATATCCTAAGAAATGACAGAAATTTTAGCTAAAAAAACACAACCAGAGGAGGAGTGGTTATTCTCGATCTTCAAAATCATAAACTAATTTTCGGTTCTGACTAAATACCGAGTTTCGTAGTTAGTCAGTGGGCTATGCTTGAAGACTGGCAGTAAACAAATCTGAAGAAATGAACTTTAAATGTTCAAGCCCGTCTCGCATATACCTACACAGTAGTTTGAATGGACGGAGTCTGAGCGGCGTACACAACTTGGGCGTCAAAATTCATGTGGCAAACATGATATACTATCTGATTATGAGATGCTTCAAGTTCTTCACACGATAACGAATCTTCAATGGTCCGAACAACTGTTTTATTTTCAGCGCTGTACGGTACATTTAACAAAACTTAGATAAATACATGTTATTTTCACGACATTGAATTGATCTGTCTGTTGACTAAACAACCGAATTAATGTCTGGCAAATTAATTTTGCACCTATTTATGTATAAATTTATGAAAAAATATTACCTGGCGCCTAATTGTCAACAACAAAATTGTCAACAAAAATGTCTGACAATTAGAAATTCGTATTTTTAATAATGTTTAAAAAGTAATGAAAAGAAAAATTCTTAAAATGATTTAAAATTCAAGATTTTTACCCTCACAGGTGTGCTGCGTAATGATGAAGATAACCTCTACCAGATGCTAGGTAGCCGGTACCTCCCATGCCCCTTACCGGGTTGAGTGTCCTGAGTTGAAATTTTTTCCACACGGTTACTGTGTCCAGAACATTCCATCTCGTCCATCCACCCCCGCTCCCGCGGAGCGGTCCTCAACTTACTGATGTGCACCTCAGCAAGATTAACATCTGACCTATTTTAGTCGAAAGTCAGCCTTTAGGCACTTTCGCTTTCTAATCTAATGTTTACTTTTATCATTACTTATCATTACTTTCCTAACTGAATTTTTGCATGGGATCACCAAAAACTAACCGGAGACGATTGTCTTTATATCGCGAGCAAGTGTTGTTGTTTCCCAGTAAATCTGAAAATGAAATGAATTTGAAATCTGGTTAGGAAGTTTTTATACTTACCAGAGCAGCCTGATAGCGACTCTCGCCGGTGGTCTCTGGTTCTGCTTCGTTGGCCTCTTGTGTTTGTCCATCTCTCGGAATCTGGGGACATACCTGCTTAGTGCATTTTGTAGATCGTTTAGCGCTGGATTGTCATGCGCTCGAATTTTGTCAAACGTGTCTCTGCGTGTTGTCTCACATATGTGTCTACGTAGTGTATGTTCAGGTCTAGATTCCGGAATATGTACCTATTCGGTACATATCTTCGAGCGTTTACGGCGGCCCTTACGCACGTGTTCATAAACGACTGAATCTGTCTTCTGTATGTCACTGCGCACTGACCCCAGGTAGTGCAGGCATACAGGATTATTGGTAATATCACGGTCTTTATCATTAGCAGCTTCACTTTCAGTCCCATATTGCTTCTTCGACCTATTATTGGTAATAGGTTTTGTCGGGCAGATCTCGCTATTCCTATTCTATGCCGTTCGTGAGACCTGAACGTTAATATTTTGTCTAGGTTAACTCCCAGGTATCTAGCTTCGTTGGTCCATGAAATCTCATGTCCGTTGATGGTGACGTTTCCTATCGGGTGTACCATCCTCCGGGTGAACAGTATTGCCTGACTCTTGTCAGGGGTTAATAATTTCCACAGGTTGGCCCATTTCTCTAATACAGGGGTCTCCAAACTTTGAAGCCTTCGGGCCATAATGAATTTTTCAGTTTGTTCCTAGGG
>WOGO01005311.1:0-12528 GCA_015342085.1 Leptinotarsa defecta | reverse complement strand
GCTGTAGGAACAAGGTTTGATTTATTTCTTGTATCATGTTGGTGTATATCCTTGTGAGCAACTTTATTCATTAAGTTTTGTTGAACAAGAAGCAGATTTTCATAGACAGTAACTGAGTATAGAGTCATTATTTTAAGTTTTGCAAATATTGGTCGACACTTTTCATCATAATTGGCAGAAATTATGCTTCTTACTGCAGATTTTTGAATGACAAATATTTTATTAAGATGTACCTTTGATGCATTATTCCAATTGATTATACCATACCTAAGGACTGAATTAAAATGTGAATGATATGTTGCAAGTGCCGCACTTTGATTTACTATTTTTTTAATTCTTCTGATAGCAAAAAGTGTCATGCTATTTATATGGTCTATCCATTTCAGGTTGGAATCTATTTGTACTCCCAAAAATTTGGTAGAATTTTTGTTATCTTGGTTTAAGCAAATTGTTTCAAAAGTTTGAGTTTTTGTTCATTGAGAATCAAGTCATTTGGTGTGAACCATGATCGAGCTTTCTCTAATATGTCAGTATGGATCATATGAGGATCATCTATTTTACCTATTTTTTTACTCAAGGTTGCATCATCTGCATATAATATAGTTTCTATGTCTGACGAGTTCATCACGTGAGGCAGGTCGTTGATATAGATTAGAAACAAAAGTGGCCTCAATATTGACCCTTGTGACACTCCTCTTAATATTTTTCTTTTTTCACTTGTGATATTTCCTAGATCAACAATTTGATATCTTTCGTTAAGGTATGACTTCATCATGTCCAGGCAGATACCTCTCACTCCGTGATAAACTGAATTGCAACAGTTTGCCTGTCACATGTAACTTTGTATTTCTCAAGTTTATTAAAGTTCTACTCCAACTTTGGTATTTCACTGTGTTCCACAGTTTCAAATATAATCAACATCAATAACTAGTCATTTTTGTATTTAGGCGTAGGTACTCAATTCATTAAAGTGAAGGAAAAATCACTTTTATTTGTTACCATCGTTATTGTAGTTCCGTCCTATATATACATTTTTAAACTCATACAATGAAACTTATTGTATTGGTTTGAAAATGTCCATATAGGACGAAACTGCAGTAACATAATTACAAATAAAAGTGGTGAAAAACATAGAAAGTTTCATTTCTCATTTTTCATGATGATCTCCTACCACATAGTAACGGCTGCATCAATCAATTCATTGAAGGAATAAAAGTTTTGTGTTGCATACTTAATTAATTAATTTATATGGACAAAATGCGTTCAAATTCGAGTTTCATTTGAACATTTAATTAAGTTAATGTAGATTCTGCAAAATGTAAACTGTGTGCAAGAACCACATATACCCAAAGAGCTGACACCTATTCAATATGAATTTTCATAAGATGAACAGGTCATCAATCGAACAAAAAACATACTATTTTTACTTATTAGTCAGTGGGCTATGCTTGAAGACAGGCAGTACACAAATCTAAAGAAATTAACTTTAAATGTTCAAGCCCGTCTTGGATATATCTACACAGTAGGTTGAATGGACTGACGCCTATCAGAAAACAACTACTACACTACTGTGTAGGTATAACCGAGACGGGCTTGAACATTTAGAGTTCATTTTATGTATTTGTTTGCTGCCTGTCTTCAAGCATCGCCCACTGACTAATAAGAAAGTTTTTCTTCCTTATTCAGAGGAATCGAGCAAATTTCGGATATGCAGTGGGTTAGTACCTCGTTCACTAGATGAAGTGACATTTTTGTTGTTCGCTCCAACTTAAGACGAGGAATGAAATACTCTGAAAGAATTTCGATTTTCAATTATGGAATATCATTGACTTGCACTGGAGAGTAGCTAAGGAGCCCGAAACCGGTCTGCAAGTGTGCCCGTTTCAAAATTGAAGGTCGACTCAGTTGTATTGCCAATTGCATATACAGGAAATTTTCGTGAAGATTCCTGCACTGACGCCTGAACATTTAAAGTTCATTTCTTTAGTTGCTATTTTTATTTTACTTCAATCTAACACCTGTAACCGAAACTATCTGAAACTAACGTATAATCCGAAATAATTACATATCCGAAACCGATATAATTTTATTCTTATTTCTATATCCGTATCCAGATCTGAAATTTCGTATCCATAACATCCTTGGTTTTAAGGGAAATATTTTAAAAAATTGTCAATGTTCTACTCCATGTCAGGTATGGTGAACTGTTACTTAAATTATTAAATTAAACTAACAAGAGAAAGCTTGATGCACTTTCTGAAAGTTAAGCCAAATTTTTGAGATGTAACATAAGCCACTTATTATTATTACATATATTTTAGGTGGTAATGGATATCCAAATGATCAGAGAAGGCATTGCAAGAGTTCTTCAGCAGAAAGAAGCTTGAGATTTGGACATTTTGTGAAAAAAAAAATAGAGAAACATTGAGTTATCAGTGGTGGAGAGTGCATCAGTGAAAGTACTTTGTCAGTGAGGACTGGATTAATTTTTCTGTTTTGCTGTTTTTTCTAATTGTAGCAAACATTCTTGAATAAAGGTGTGTTTTTTGTTTAGACTTTCACACGATACAGAGAGTGTATCTAATTTAAAAAATAATTGTATGTTAGTATAAATATTTCAATATGAGTTCGCAACGTGAATATTCAAGTGCTGTGAGTCATGGAGGAGCTGATGTTGAAAGAAATGAGGAACAAATTGAGGATCTTCTCAGAGGTAAATTTATAGCTTATCAATTGAAAACATCAACTGTCTTAAATTAGGTTGTATAGTCATATTTTATGTTGAACAACTATGAATTCATTTGATATTTATGAATAAAAAATATATATTGCTGAATATTCTGTCAAATAACTTCCAAATAGTGTAAACTTTTATGGCCGGATATAAAAGTGTTTTAGCTCTTTACAGTGGTATGCAGGTTGTCATTTTTACCATTTCGTCTACAACTCAGGAAGTCACTATCAAGATGGTTTCGTTCCAGTTGATGGATTGCATAACCTGATTTGTGTGCAATTTAGAACAGGTAGTCAGATTTTATTCATGTCAGTTCCCTTTTCCTTTGATTTAAGTGGTCTCTGTGTTTTTGAATTTCCATCTCCTCCCTATATATTCTTAGACAGTAATTATAAGTTATTATGATATACTGTCAGTTATTAGAGTTATAATACAGCTGATTTATCGATTTGTCTGAGAGACAAGTTCTCTCATAATCAGAGAGTCAGGTTCTTGAACCTCTTTTTTTGTGGTTCCAATCTGCAGCTACAAGGGATCCGGCATATCCCTGGTGTTGCTTGAAGCTCTCCGCGTTCCTTAAACTCTTCTGAATGTTCTCATTCTCCTGAATATTGGTTTCAATCTGTTTCTTCAGAATTCAACCAATCTGATTCGTAATGTTTTCAATGTGGGAAAGGAAATCTTTTCCATTTAGAAGCCTTCCAGGAGTTATTTTGATGTTCCCTCTTTTAGGTCACATTGACCGCTATACCCATTCCCTTCGAAGACATTCTTTAGGTGATATAGATTTTGGGGTTCAGAGAAGCGTTGGGCCCTGTCAACGAACGTTTTAATTACTCCAAACTCAGAATCACTATATATAGGGGAACGAGGGAAATTGAAAAATATAGAAAATTTCAATTGAAAGGAAGAAGGAATTAACATAAATGAAATCTGGATACCTGTTCTAAATTGTACAGGCTATTCTCTGTAAACTCGTAAATGGCTGTCCTCACCAATTTTTCTTAAACCAGTACGGCTTCACAAAAAACAGTACTTATTTATTCAAATGTAAAACTGAAAATTCATAGTGCTGTTTAATTTAGAACAATAACAAGTTGAGAGGAAAGAGTATTTTGTTAGGATGCACTGTTTGGAACCTTTGGTGTAGTAATAAATATTACTGGAGTTTTTCCCAACACCAAATCGTTATTTTTAACATCTCGACACGTGTTTTAAACTGGTTCAATCTTCCTCTTGAAGGTGATTAAATTGGTTTAATATTTCTCTTGAAGATGATCACTTTGTGATCAAAACACGTGCCAAGATGTTAAAAATAATGAAGATTAAACTGGTTTAATCTTCCTCTTGAAGATGATACTTGGTGATCGAAACAAGTGTCGAGGTGTTGAAAATAACGATTTGGTGTTGGGAAAAACTCCACTAATATCAATTTTATTAGTAGTTTCCTAATACTCCATCTTGATACAAAACAATTTGTCATTCCTAAAAATATAGTCCCTTCAATTTTATTAGTAGTATTTCAGAAAAGACTATACAGCATTTAGTTATTGACAATAATAATAATTAAACTTGAGTCAATCGTAGGTTAAACTTAAGTCAGTCATTCGTAGGTTGAGTACAAAATGTGTATAGTTTGTGATATGAAAATATTTGATCTAAAAAAAATTGTTTTTTTTTTATTTAATATAATGTTATGAAAATACTAAAATACTATGTCCGGACAGCATCTGTAGGGGCCATTGAAAGGTTACAGAGAATTGCTCGTACACAAATCAAGACACATAATCCCATCAATAGGAACGAAGCCAAGCCCACCACCCTCCTTGATAATGTCTACCACGGTCGTAGACGAAACGCCCGGCAAAAAACTGCAGACTATGGTACGTAGGTACAATTTCTAGTCCAATTTATTATTGCAATAAATATCTAAAGAACTCACATTCCACTCTATAATTCCCTGCATTTTATTTTGGTTTTGAAGTTTTTCATGATACATATGAATTCTTCAAAGGTATTTCAACCAAACATTATTTTTTGAAAGCATTCCAATTCAGGATTAGTTTATCGTGTTGTTATTGAACACCATTCTGTGACTACTAATGACTTTTTGCTATCACTCATAAGATCTAAACTGGCAAAATTTGATTGATCAGTGGTAAACATTAGCTTTTTCAAATGAAATTTGAATCACAATTACTATTTTATTTTTGTATTTAAAATTCAACAGTTTTTTTATTGTTTCGAGATTACTGATTGCCATCTATTTGATTAAACTTTCAATTATATTTTGCTAACATGAGTGGATGGCATTTCACCAGTAATGCATGCCTCACATGAGACAAATTTATTGAGATTGATATAATATTTGTTCAAACTAACCATTTTATGGTCAAAATATTCATCAGTCCCCAAGAAACGAACAAAATCAGTGATTAACTTACCAATATCTCCATTATAAGTCTAACTATTTGTTGAGTCAGTATTTGACCATTTCGTGATGGTTATATCCTTATCTGAAAGCAGTGAAACCACTATTAAACTTTGTTTTCAATAAAATTGAAAAAAGGTTCAGTTAAGAGAAAGCTTCAATTACATTAGGTATATAATAGAATTAAGCCAAGGATTTTCTCATTAAAGTTCTAGTCTTTGAAAATTTTATATCAGTTGATGCAATTCAGCATCTTCATTTAATATTATGTATTTTTACCTTTTTCGATCAGTCTATGCTCTGTGTATAATAATTCATATTACAATATTACATTGAAACTAAAATAGTTATACTCTACATAATAACTAACCTATGATCATAAATTCTGAAAACTTACCAAACTACATACTATTTGTAATATGCCTCTGCACCATGTCATCGAGTCTAAAAGGTTTGTCATGACTGATAAGTCAGTCTGTAATATGTAAGTATTACTGGTAAAATAAGCTAAAATTGTAGTTTGTTTATATATCTCTATCTGCATAAAAACTTTTATTTATGATATTACCCAACTTGTGATAACATCCAGTTTAACAAACATTTTCAAGCAAACTGATCATTCATATCAAAATTATTCACTTCTGTCAATTCTTTAAACTTTATATTACACTATGGAGGCAATAATAGAGACCTATTATAGATTTCACGGCATGCTGGGTAAAATATATTTTTGAGGTTATTGGGTAGTATTATTTTATTGTTTTTTCAGGGCCAAAGACAGATGAATTCACAATGTACCTTAATAAAGGTGAAGATGATGAAATGCAGCTGGTTTGCTATAAAAAGAGTAAATTTAAGTTGATAGTTACCCACATATTTTTCTTACTGACTATTGGGATACTGCGACTCATTTTTCACTGGATACCACATTTGTATTTGTATGCTACTTCATACAAATGTAAAGTGGAGGATGCTGATAGAGTATTGGTCATTGTAAGTTTTTAGTCTGATTTATCTCTAATTTAACTGAACAGATATTTAAAAAAAACTCTTTCAATCATGTTCAAGCTGTGGTATAAACAATTACTTAAATTGACTATTTCTGGTCAACTTCAGATACTTTCTGTTTGCATTTTTGTATTATATGTATAGTAATAGTTTCAGTATTTATCAATCATGTAAATGAATGTAAAAAAATCTAGTATTCTATTTTCAGGAATTACTATGGCTATAATTTCAATTAACCATCCACTTCAACACTTCATTGTTCTATTTCTAATTATTATTATTTACATATTTATAAAAAATAAAATATCTGAAACAAATTGTTGGATAATGTAGCAATACATTTCTATAAATGACAATGGAATTTCCACGATATTGTTAAATTAGTTTCAAATATAAAACGAATTTATTAGTACATATTTTTTATGGCTATTGGAAAGAGCATAAATTATTTTACAGTTTCTGGTTGAATAAGTAGCCAAAATGATCTATAACTCACACCTTCAAACCAATTACAATTGACCAGATTCATGACTCATTACCTCTAGACCTCAAATGACAACTTTACACTTATCTTTCAATTATTTTCAATTGCCAGTAAGCCTTGAAAGTTTCATACTTGGAAATATGATGCAATGTCAAACTTGATCACTGAACTGACAGTTCGTTGTGAAATATATAGTTTATAAACAGAAAAGAGAATGTAAATGTCTATTCAGAAAAGTGAAAACGAGTGAACCCCACTAGAAATTTGTTATGTTGCAAAAAAATGTTCAGCTTTATGTCACATAAATTTGTGAGCAGCTTCTTGGAGTAGTGATTAAAACTCTGGGATAGTGTGGATGGTCACATCTACTTTTTTTTTCGCTCAATTTTCAAACAATTTTGAATTAAATAAAACAACAAAAATAGGAAATATTTTTTAACGCTTTTTTCAGTTTACTTTCCGTTATGAAATTTAATGGTTTGACTCTTGAGTCAGAGTATCTTTCTTAAACAAATTTCTTTTTAAAATGCTTCTGTTATAAGTTACAGAAACAGTACAGTATTCTAAAAATGGCCATTACTCGTTTGAATGATTCACAATACTCACCTTTGGCTTACATCAATAATATTCATTCTCAGAAAATGGTCACATTCATTGCTTAATGAATAATATACTATTTTCCTTGTGATTTAGACAATTTTTTTATTTTCCAACCTAGATTCTTCTTAACACTGTTATGATGTGTTTGTTCTATAGTCACCACCTCCTTCGAGTGTGGATGGGCTGGAAATATTTCACGTGCAAAAATAGTTGAATATCTCTGATATGGTGTGGATCTATATTTATTAGCAACATTGTATATTTTTGGATATCGATGTATTTTCTGTCGAGTAATAATTCAATTTAAGCACTAGCTTAAGTATTTGATGGAGATACATACTTACTGCGTAGTTTTTTGCAAATTTTTGCCTTTTTTGCAATCCACCCTTCTACGAGTAATTTGACATTAAAAATCAATTTATTGCTGTAAAAAAAATATGTTCTTTCATGATTTATACACTTTTATATGTGTTTGAAACATTTGTCATGACATATATTCTACGTTTGAGTTATCTTCAAAACATGTTTTATGCACACATCGACAGCTTTATGTCAATAAAAAGCATCCATGCAATTTATTCTTGATGTTTGACAATAGAAAGTCATTTGGTGCCAAATTAGGACAGTACGGTACATGACAATTCATTCAATATTTTGAGGGCCTAAGTAATTGGTTGTTGGACGTGTGAGAGCTTGCTCATTAGTTTTTCTTTTTTCAATATGTTCCTTTAGAGGTAGTGTTGCCACATGACGAGTTCTTCCAAAAGAAACAGTCGTCCATTGTCGCCCATGTAGTCGACTAGTGTTTATTCTTTGAATCATACATTTCCATGATGAAGCAGTGTCATTGTATTTTTTGAGCACTTTTATGTGAGATCCAAGATACAAACCTGATTCACAGTTGTCTTGATAATCCACGTCAAAAGTGATAACAAATCATCCCACTGAACTTCACCAGTCAATTCCATTTTTTCACTGAGACAACGCAACGCAAATCCTCAAATGACCAAACATTCTAAAGAAAGTTATAGTTGAAAATTTTCAATTGGAAATGTCAGATGGCGTCAGTGTTGCTCAAGCTCAAAATACAAATAGTGACCTATGTAGATTAGTAACCATCTCCAAATTGTGTTCTGCTTTATTATTATTGGGCATTTTATGTACAATTTTTTGTTTCTATGTTTAAGGAATTATATAATGGAAACCATAAAATATACCATGTTCGAGCTATTCGCACTATTACACCTGCTAGCGTAGCAGAGCTCCAAAAGGACACAAGGAGACTCAATCATAATCAGATACCTGTTTCTGACGCACCTCCTGGTTTATCAGTACATTTTGAAAATGGAGAATTCAGGGAACTTGATAAGTATGTTTAAAATGTGAACCTGAAAATTATCATTGATTGCCATTGAATTTTTTAGGTTGCATATATTCTCCTGCAAAAAAGTGACATATATTTGGAATAACGAAAAAAGGGAATTTATGAAATTGGCAGGTTTGGAAGCAGGAGTTTCTTGTAATGTTATTCACAGGTACAGACCTTTAACCGACAGTGAGCAGTTTATGAGGTGAGACTTTGAAATTCTAATGTGAAGTATTTTAATTTTCCTCGGAAGTACCTAATTGAGTAATTTTCACATTATTAATTATACAGTGGTTTCTTCAGTCAAACTGACACTTCAAATTATTCTACTTTGCATTTTGTATCACAGTTATCACAGAACTTGAATAATTAATAATTATTAATTCTGGGTGAACATATTTTAGGAAAAGTTGTTGCTGTACAATATTAATTTTATGTACTAGGTGAATTCGAAGAAATACAATATGTGGTCAATAATGATCAATTCTCCAAATTTTATGAAAACAAGTTTATTAAGGGTGTTTTTGATTTTCAAGCTGTCTCAGATTTTGTTGTATTTCATATCAGATTCAATAAAGACAGTAAAACTTTTCAAACGTACTGCTTTCATTACATTCATTAAGATGTTCCAAACCTTAAATTACATTATATTTCTATCTACGCCACACAAGTTGTTTTTTAATGGTTCTGGATCATGGGAGTGTTATCGCTTTTTAATATTGTAAAATAATTTTCCATGTTAAAACTATAACCAATCTTAAAAATCATCAGAAGTGTTAGATATATATAAAAATTAAAAAAAAAAACACTGTGTCTTTGTATATCATGACAACGACAAAAGTAATGAAGTTTTTTGCAAGTATGTTTTATGAAATTCATTGTTACACTGCCCCGAAGAAGAAATTATTTGAATTTGGAAAGTTGGCAAGAAATCAATTGTTTTTCTGAGATGATTTCATCGTGTTACCCAAGTAGCTATGATGCTTATGATATCAACAGCAAAATATTAAAAGATTCTCTTGGAATTATTCTGAACCATTTTACAATTCTCATAAACGAATGCTTCTGTCGTATTTCCCACTGCTTTCAAATTATCTAAAGTGGTGCCTATTTTTAAAAAAGGTGATTATACAGACCCTCAAAATTACAGACCCATCTCTATAATCTGTACTCTTGGCAAAGTTATCGATATAATTTAAAAAACCGTTTAAGTGCCTATTTCGAAAAATTCTATCTTCCCCACAAACACCAATTTGGTTTTCGTGCAGGTAGATCAACAGTGAACACTGTCTGTCAAAGAGCGGCAAATCGGACATACATCATATATATTAATGACCTTTTCTTTTACATATACCCTCATGATATGATGTCATATGCGGATGATGCTACCTATTTCTCATCACAAAAAAATATTGATAGTCTCCATACCACCATCAACCAAATTGAAGACAAAGCTGAAATATGGTACAGTTATAATAAGCTTAAACTAAATAGAATGAAAACCCAAACCATTAACGTCTCCAGTCAAAATAATATACGAACTGGAAGTTCTGTAAATTTTTTGGGAATCCAACTAGACGACTCGATAAATTGGTCCACTCATAACGAGAATATATGTAAAAATATATCGTCCCATATATTCCTTCTGAGGCAGATGAAACGGATTTGTAATGAAGATGTTCTACTTAACATCTACTATTCTCTGATTCATAGTAGAATTTCTTACGGCATTATTTTATGGGGTAATTCCAGTTCAGCAATACATGTTTTTCGTTTACAAAAAAAGCATTGAGAAACATTGCAAATGCTCCAGCATTCGACCACTGCCAACCGTTATTCATGAAATATAATATCATGCCTTTGTTATCTTTATATATATTTCATTGTATATTGGAGATACATAAAAATAACCAAAATTATGAAACACTCTCTCATAACCATGAATATAACACCAGATCTGGCGACTTATTGAAAATACCCAAATTTCGTTTGACATCCTCCAAAATGAATTCTTTAAACTTAGATTTATATAATAAAATTCCGTCAAAATTACGAAGTCTTAATTTTAATCAGTTCAAAATCAGAATGAAACAATTTTTGAAATGTTTTTACAGATGAACTACCTCTCATCGATAACCCTCAAATACGTAAACTATGTTCAGGAAATGACGCAGGGTGTCCCCCAAGGTTCTATAATTGGGCCCACACTTTGGAACACCTTATATGATGGGGTTTTGAACTTGAACATCCCTCAGGACTGTTACACGGTTGCGTATGCAAATGACTCAGCGCTAATTTTGAGAGCAGATAACATCGAGACCCTCATGAAAATAGTCAATGAATCTTTAACAATGAATTATTATTTGCAGACAGAGCTGTTATCAAAATGAAATTTGAATCCATATTTGCTTTTGGATGTGCTTATTTCTTGAATTTTGGACAATTATTTTAAACATTTCAGTTCTTTTTGCTTTTTATTCAGTGAACTCGGTCCATTTCTGCAATTCCACTCCTTTGATGTATTGTCTGATGTCATCTTGTAATAGTTTATTTTTACAAGATCGCCATAGTCATCGGATTAAATCGGATACACCTGCTAAGAATACACCTGCTAAGAATGTCACATCGATGAACTCGTCTTCCAACGGTAAACTAATATCAACTAATTTTTGACAATACTTCTGTAATGTACTGGTCAAAACTGCTGAAGTCTTCCAACTTCATGCGAAAGAGAAATTTTAACGTCGAGTCAGTCCTTTGTCTTCATATGAATGTGACAATGAAGTTTCATATTCAGAGAGATGTTAGCTAAAACTCGTGGATTTCTTGGAATCTTATGTAGCGAGGTCGTTCAATGACTCAACACAATCCCACAGATCCATTTCAATGAGAATCATCCACATCGTAAACTTCCACGTACTGTAATTGTCATATACCATCAAGTTTTGAATTGAAGTACTTGATACATTTTCACTTTCGTTGACTATGATTCTCACCCTAACTTTCGAACTTCTCAATTACTAAACGAACAGTACTATTTGTAGAATCAACTCAGTTTTGGAGTACTAGGCCCATAACCTGCTGTCATTTCGGAATAAAGTTTGAGAGTTATTTTCATGTGGAAGGTTTTCTTATTTTTCATTTCTTCAACTCATTCCACAACAAGGGACAAATTTAAAAAAAAAAACATATATAACAAATGAAGAAGTCCCGGATCAAAGGTTCAACAGGTACACGAATACCTCGGTATAGATCAACTAGCTTTTGCCTGCGGCTTCGCTCACGTTCAGAAGTATTATTATTAATCAAGTATAGTTTTTACGGCTCAACTTCTGTGTAGCGTGTGTAAAAAATTAGGGCTCACTGCTTTTAAATATATTTTCCGGGCGCTAATAACCATGAGGTTGATGCGGTTATTTTCAAATAAAAAAAACTTCTTTGTACACAATATTGTTAACTAATCTGTCATTAGCCGCTAAAACTGTCAAGCTATTGGGTGAACTTACTCGTGAGCAAGCAACATGAAACTGTTCATGAGAGAAGCAATGTTATCTCAAGTCAATACCCGCAAATTTGAGAGTTTGCTTCTGAGACTTGTTCATTGTCATGACAAAGCCGACTTTTAGGGGAAACTGTAATCGTTTGAATTTGAACGGGATATCATTAGGTATTAATGGGATTCGTGGTATAAATACAGTTTCCCCTTTCGCACACCCAGTTAATATAGTAGCTTCCACTATATTGCGATGTAACGCTTTCACTTGCATTTTCGTACCGTTACAAAGTTTTGGTGGTTTTAAATTTCGCAACAACATAATTGGAATGCCCACATGCAGAATAAGCTTATGAAAATGCAAACCTGGCGGTTTCAATGAATTTAAAAATTATACAGGGAAATCAGTAGC
>WOGO01005310.1:0-12529 GCA_015342085.1 Leptinotarsa defecta | reverse complement strand
ATATAGGCCGAGATTATTATCATTATTATTAGAGTAACACATTGGTAAGGTACGTTTTCTCAAAGTGACATTCAAATTAAATTGAAACATGATCGGTATATTCGCCTGAGTGAATGGGTAATATCATGTTAAATTGATCTCTAATCAATTATACATTTTGAAAAAATCTAATGATCGTATCAATATATTTTGCTGCCTTGAATGTGACGTAGTTAACTTAAACTAATATCCCACTCAACACATGATGCTATATTACTTATATTGCAACAAGACTACTTTTTTAACCCAAAACTAGTTCTGGAACAAAACTTGTAATATAAAAAACTTTAATTGTATTATAACTTCAACAATATCTCGAAAATAAGACACAAATCAAACATATGATTAATAATTCTGGCTGGAGTAGGCTCATCGACAATCCCACACATTGCTAATCCTTTACAGAAAGGTCACTCCCGGGAAATCGGCTCGCCTATGTGTAAAAAAGCAATTAATTACAGCAGTGTTGTTCGAACGGTTTAACGTCACACTGTATACACAAAGCATTTCGTTCCATTACGATTCTCGTCACTCATGTATTTTTTGTTCTTATTGGTTTTGAACTCGAAACTATTCATTTACTTGAAACAAGACAAGAGACTGTAACTGAGGACAATAAATAATAATCAGTCGAATCACTGGAAGAACAGTTTAGCAGTTATTTGCTACCTTTTAGGTAGGTACTATAACTTTATATATGTAGTTAGAACTTGATACTGTGATTTTTTTGTGGTTGTAGTGATGAAGACGTTCATTATTATTATTAACGTTCCATTTACTTTGTGATACTCCTCTGAATACTTCAAATATAGGATGTTCTCTCAACATTTGCCTAGTAATATTTCAGACTCTTTCAATTTGAAAATATTATTGAAAATATATTCATGAGTTGTTATTGGTAGAAATGAATTATAAAGTATTATCCGGTATCCGGTCATTTTTTCACTGTCAATAATGTTATATCAGAACTCATCAGTGATATTGAATTTATTTTTACTTAGAAATGACACCTTATGGAAAAACACGTGCAAATTTGAGAAGTTCCATTCAGGACCTTTTTGGAGCTCCAATCGAAACCTTGGCGAACACCCAACTCAAGGTAGGTGTGGTATAATCGTCCACACTTCCCCACTTTTACCGTCATCCAGTCGACCAATCAGAAGCTAACGCACGTACAGTCGAAAATTCAAAGTAGTAGATGAGCAAGGCGGATTCTGGAACGGAAGTAACTTATCAGTATTTGTTCATATGTAAGGCTTGGTTAGCGGTGGGGTTATCGCTGTTTGAGAGATAACGTTCCGAGTGTACTTATGAGAGCAATAATATTAGGTGTACAGAGAGTTGTTTCAAAACACATCAGGCAAACGCCTCTAAATAATAGGACCGACGTTTGAAGGCTACAATGTTGGTTTTACTGATGAAAAATAATGTGGCTAGTTACTTTCGGAGAGTGAGTCGTAGAAAAATACTCTAATGTGTTAGAAGGTATATTTTTCTATCTGCTTGCAAGCTTCAAGCAGATAGGTTAATCACATTGATCCATTCAAATTCCCATGGAGAGATGGAAATAATCATTTGATACCCCTATGTATATATACACCAGATTTTGCATATATAAACTAGTATATTAGTACATATATAAACTAGTAAGTAAATATAATTTCGATGAATTGTCACGTTGAGCCAATTGTATTATTTCTTCTTGAATCATTGGAAGAAAAAACTGCTGAGGAAAGTAAAATAGTTATTAATTGTATCGCTATTTGAAAAAATGTAATTAAAGTTATAAGCTTTTATCTACCTTTCTATCCAAAAAGCAGCATTCAAATGTAGCCAACAAGCAGGGCAATTTACAAGCAACAAGAGGTGTGATATTGATATAATCAAAGCAATACAAATAATGGAAGAGCTCGTCTGATCAAGATGTTACCTTCAAGGGATTTTGTCTCCTATGGGACTTCGTTGCAACCCATGTAGAGGTCTGGTATGTTCATAGATGATCTCTGAGATTCTCTGGTGAGTGGTACAATTGTAATTAATGATCCTCTGGTTACTAGAGACATTTTGTAGTATCGTAAAAAAAGGTAAAGATGAAAGCGAATCGTCCAAATGCAACCAAGGGGTAAGCGTATAGAGAAGGAAAAGGAAACATAGAAGTAAAGGGCATATAGATGGTGGATGTCCTGAAGTGGTGTTCAACGATTACGGCTAGATCAAGAAGATGGAATAATTGAAATCTGAAAACAATTAAGTGAGTATTTCTTTCTTTTCTCAAGAAAAAGAACACCTCCTAATGAAGTATATGGCAAATCCATCCAAGATGTAAACACAATTCTCGAATTCAGCTCTGGAGAACTATATATTTGAAGGTTATATGTATTTCATAGGTATTTCAGAGGGTAAGTGACTGAATGAAATTGAATATACAGAGCGTATTATTTTCAGGATACCAAAATCTAGAATTTAATGGTTCTCGTGGAAGCACTATTTCAAATATGGACTTTTTCTTTTTCCCATATTTTGTTAAATGAGCAATAAATGAATGAACATTAAGGTTGTATATGATTTTTCTACGTAATTTAACGAATGTCAAAAAAAGTGACTTAACATGTAACACATTGACTGTGGCATGATATTGTTTGATATATCAATTTCTAAACTCTTATCTAGACAATTTCATTTTGTATGTTAAAGATCTGGCTCTAAGTTGATGCTTAAAAATGCCAATTGAGTCAACGTGAAGTTACTTCAATAAACTATGACTATCGAAAATCCTTCGAGAGTTGATAAAAACTTAGTCGTTCAAAAGTAGAAGTATCTCTGTCTAATTTGAAGACGTAACATTGTAATATTGGTGATTAGTCTGATTACCACAGTGTCTAACTATCGTTAGATGAAAACTAAGGTAATCAGTGCGGTCTTTGAATATGTTCTGGGCATTTCTATAAAATCTATTATTTCTTGATTACCGTCTTTAAAAAAATTATCCATCACGAATCGATACAACAGATTGACATTATGTTATGAATGATTAATAATATTAATTTGTCACAAAGTTAAACTTCTGCTAATCATAATTACTTCAAACATGAATAAATAATTTAACGACTCTGATTTACTGATCGGGAATTTAATAAACATTCGAAGTATATCTAAGGTGAACCTACCCCTAGCAGGGTAATGAATCACAGGTGCTGAAAAACAAACTGATGTTTTTCTCCTATTTTTCTCGGAAGGAATAAACTATGGGTAAAGTACGATTTCACACATTGAACGAAAAACAGACTATTGATATGTGATTCCTCATATTGCCATATCGTGATTGTATTAGTCGCTCAGCTCTCTTGAGTCCTGATGTTTTAGGGATCCAAAGAATACAGAACATTTTTCTCAGATTTTCTTTGGGAATGAGGAAATTTGACCAAGTAAGTCTCGCCTTTCGGAGCTGAAGTTGAAAATAGAATCAATACTTGTCAACACTGATACATAAAACACTCACAAATATTTTTTATTTCTAAAGTATGATTTGAGGCGGTTTAAAAATATCAACGTATCAAGGTATTCAACGCAAACTCTAAATGTTTTTAGTCGGTCCACTTTTTTTATGTTTCAGTCATCTTAGTCAAAATTAGGTGAGTATCCCAAAATATGAGTTACCTCCCAATAAACTCGTATGAACTTATATTTTTGCCAAATTAATACAAGTTTATAGCCAGGTATCTCAAATTCCGAGGTGAACTTATTAAGATGACTGCACTATTAGGCAAAGTTGTTCCTTCAATACGGCAGTTCTCTGTAATGACTCATTATCGTGATTCAGGAACTATTTAGTCTTAGACTTCGAAAAGAAGTGCAAACTCTTACCAATCTAGGACTGAAAAACTTTGAGACATCAAATGGATAGTACGTGGTGAATTAGCCGGTGTCAAGTTTCTCTCAGAAAGAAAAGCTCTTAATCATTTCAAAGGATCATTCCCAAGGAACGTTTTCAATGCAGACAAAACGGGACTTTCATTTTGTGCATTGCCAAAAGATGACAGTGAAAGATGACAAATGTTCCAAGAAAAAAGACCAAGAAAAACCACGATTGACTAATTCTGTGCTGCGTAAATTTGGAGAACAAAAGAAAGAACCACTTATAATAATAGTCAGAAACAAAAACTTTGTATGTTTCAAGGGGATACATATCGACAAGTTGCCTATTTAATGGGTCTCAGCGTAGCGTGGATGACGGAAGATATAACAAAATGACACTTCAAATTTGATAGAAAAGATGAAGAAGCAAAAATGTTTCACAGGTGCTAATTTTAACATGTATAGACAGTCGTGGTCTACTTAAAGAAATTAAAAAAAAATATCAAAATGGCGAGAACAATAAATGCTTCATGAAATCCGAATTCATGTGTAATACAGAAATCGACGATTTCGCACAACTGTTTCACACCATTAGAAATACTTTTCGGAACTTGTAGGTTAGATAAGGTTAGATCTGAAGTAACGAAGCCGGTTAGTTTGTATGGTGAGTGGTGTTTCAGGTCACGGAGCAGGCACAAAGTATGTAATCTGCTGTTTCATCATTTTCCAAACAGAGGTGACACACACTGTCTTCCTACAGTCCGAGTCTCTGCATATGATTATTCAAATGACAGTGACATGTAAGAAGTCTTGTTAGAAATCGTAGTCCAACAACTGTTTGGTATCAAGCTTCGAATGGTGAATAAACGCATTACAGTGAGCCAATTCTGAAAAATTCTACCAGAACTACATAAATCTTCTTGCCATCCAGGTATTCACTCTTTGTTTGGCAAAGTCTAAAGCGATGCCAATGACAGGTTCTAATCTGCAACACCCTCTTTTGCAAGCTAGTCAGCAGCCTCATTGCCTTCCAGGCAGGCCAGGAATCCAGATCAGAGACATTCTTTTGAGTCTTCCTATTGAGGAGAGTCGTTTTTGGAAATTTGCTACCAATTCAAACGTTGCTCGGTAGGAGCCAAGAGCTTCCAATGCCGCTTGACTGGCTTAAAATCTTTTGATTGACTTGTGCATGAGGTTGGATTCTTCCAATAGCAATTGGATTCTTCCGCACACAATTCAATAGCGTGAATTTCCGTTTGAAATACAGTCGCACAAATTTCTAGGCAGGTTAATATCTCTATCCTGGGTCTGTGACTGAAAACACCTGCACCGGAACCGCGAGGTGTTTTCGATCCATCTGTGAGCCAACAACTATCTGCTCTTAATATTTATTTCTCACGGAGGATCCAGTCCTCTCTACTCGGGAATAGGCAGTTCACAGTTGACAGTTGGAGGCATAAAGTCAGAGGTCATTTCCAGAATGCTGAGACATTATGCAACCAACAGTATGTTGCACTCTGCATTAAATTGATTTGTGCAATTGGCAATGTGCACAAGTTAATATGCAGTCCATCTAGCTTCTCTCTCTATGGCCTCTGACGGTGTGGTACTGATGGCACCACTGATGGCTAGACAAGCCGGTCTGGAACTTGCAACTTGTAAGTTATTGACGACGATTCACCAACAGAAAATGATGAATTACCATCGTCAACTGTTTGAAAGAGATTCACCCAAATATAAAACTGAAAAAGAGGAGCTTGAAATAGTTCCTCTCTCAAAAATCTCAAAATTATTTAAAGCTTGTGCGAGTTAAAAAGATTCAGAAAATGCTTCTGATGATTGAACGAAAAATTTTAAAATTTTTAGAGATATTTCTCAACTATTATTGAATCGTGAATAGCAATTTTATAAAAGTAAACTTGAAAATAATATTTGAATATTTCTAAAAATAAATAGCTAAAAATACAGGCGGTTTTTCTACAAATCACTGACGAATAAACTGATAAAATCAACATTAACTGACCTTTAAGAGAAACTAAGAAACACATTTAATAATCAACAAGTCTCCAAGAGCTATAAAACCGGCTCCGCTTCTCTCCCCATCGTTTAGAAACAGCACGACGGTCGTGATGATATCGCTTCCGGAGTTGTCGGAGGTGCAAACCAGGGTTGGACAGGGGTTAATGAGTCTCCGGCATACTTCGATTTCCGATGACAGGAGAGAATAAAACATTTATCACCCATGAGGTGATCGTGAAAGAAAAGGCGAAGCTTATGTTTCGAAACAAATAGGTAAATGGTAATGCGATTTCGATGTTTCCTCTATGAACCTGACAAAATTTGTCAGGTTTATAGATGAAACAATTTAGATTATTGCTTTTTGAATTCAGATGAATGCTCAGAATAATAAGAAATGCATTTAATAATAAAATAATTTGCCAATAGAAATATGTTTGTACTGCAGGAAAACCCTTTGAACACTATGAGAGCAGCAAACACCATTCACGTTGGATTCCAATCACTCTACATGAAATTTTGAAAAAGGTCTATAAAAAATAATTCCACAAGGACACTATTTTCCAAATGAAAGAGTTTCGAAATAATATACAGGCCGTTTCTTTTATCATGTGGTAATATTGCTATATTCTAAACCGTAACAGATACGAAGACGACTAAATGGGAAAAAAGGTAACTGTCATCGGGAACAATACAATGGTCGAAGAAAATTTACGAGAACTCTCGACGTTCTCGAATTATATGGGGAAAACTAAAAATGCTGTTTTTCGTTTTTCTCGAATGGAATTGTTATTTCGGAGAATATCAAAAAATGGAAAAAAAAGATGTTATTGTATTCAAAGTTTACTATGACGATGTGATAAACCGTTTCGTATCAGCATGGCCACCATCAACTTTTTTTTTTAAATACGGACCTGTCTTTATAATTAGAGATATTGATGAAGCGATAAACTCACAATCCAAGGGTATATCACATTTGACATTTTCAATAGCGTTTCATTTAAAATAATCACCGTCATCAGTGACAACAATCAAACAGAAAAACTTCTGGGAAAAATGAAACCAATACGGAAAACCAAAGCTACATGGCAATCTAAATTAAATGCACGAATTGACGACCTCTTTGTTGAATGTACATAAGTTGTCGGTCCAGACAATTTCTGTAGCAATTTTGTAGCATAATATGTGTAATACTAATACATGCATCTTTATTTTTTATTTGAGATTGTTTATATCTGTACTTGGTATTGAAAAAACTTTATTCTTTATGTATTCTCAGACAAAAAAAAATCTAAAGTTAATTGGTCCATTGTTTCCAATCCATTTTCTAAATTGCATCTAAATGTTTTCTTACTATTGCTGCATTATGGGGAGGAGCGCCGCCCTGTTGAAAATATTGTATTTCATGGCGGATATTCAGTGGTAATTCATCTCAGTTGCCGTCGAATTTATTGACAAGAAAATGAAGATACATTTCACTATCCAAATGATCATCGTAAAAGAAAGGACCAAGGATATTTTTCCCACAATTCTCGACCAAACATTTATTCCGAACCTTTCTTAGAAATTAGTTTCCCTCAATGTTCATTTGTAGGTATTATTCCACCGATAATGAATATTTATGTTAAACCAACCATTGTTGGTGAATTTTGATTCGTCCGTCCATATTATTTCATCACAAATATTATGACTTACCTTTTTCTACGTCTTAACCACTTCGCAAATCGTACTCTCCTTCCGTAATCCCTTTCATTGAGGTGATGAACTTTGTGTATCTTGTAGCATATATATTTGTTCTTTTTCAAAATAGTTCTGGTGGATTTTACAGAAATCCCCATTTCGTGGGCAATTTCTCGTAAAGAACAATCTTGATTAGCATACTTTTTGTAACTGGTCAATCCTATATTAACCCTTCGTTAGTGTTCTGGGGTATAACATACCCCAGAACTGCAAGTCACACCTCTCAAATGAAAACGAATTGAAATACCGACTCTAGTGCTTACTAGCTGTAGTTGAAACATATTCTTCACGATACGACAGGATACGACATACCCCGGAACACTTTCAATGTAACTATTTATGGCATCAAATTTGGAGGTGAATGTCTCATTTGAAATGATATTCTGCAAAATATTTTCATGCATACATCAGGAGTTTCACTAAAATTGTGAAATGTCTTACGAAGAAGAACAAAAAAGACTCAAATGTTTATGGGAAGAGTTTGGCGCTAGATGATGATGAGTTATTTAGTGATAGTAATTCTGAAAGTGAAAATTAAAGTTTGCTTGAAGAAGTCGGAGTCGCACTAATAAGCAAAGAACATGCTGCTGTAGAGTAAACAGAACACGTAGGGGACGAATCGGAAAATAGGTTCTGAGACTGAATATCCGGAAGACATAGTCGAGCGTTTAATTGAACCAGTATCTGGAACTAAACGAAACATTACTTTTGATAACTGATTTACCAGATACCCTCTTATGATTAATCTGCTCAAGAGGCATAACCTAACATCGGTTGGAACTGTCAGAAAAACCAAGAGACAAATACCATCATTTTTTCTGAATATAAGGAACAGAAAGCCACGCCGTTCTGTGTTTGCATTCAGAGAAAATATCACAGCTGTCATTATGTGCCGAAAAAGTCGAAGAATATCATCCTTTTTTCTACATTACATCTTGAAGATGCCATAATTGACAATTATGGTGACAAAAAACTACCCCTGAAATTATCAGCTTCTATAATTCCAACAAGGCCGGTGAGTTATCTGCTAATTACAGGGTGTCGAGAAACAACCGCCTTTGGCCTCCGACACTTTTTTTCGTTCATGAATTCTGCTGGAGTAAATTCTTAAGTTGTATTCAGAGCAAATACGCAGAAATACAATTTGAAAAGGCGAAATTTTTTAAAGAAGTCGGTCTGCAACTGATATCCGAATTTCGAAATCAACGAAGACAAAACCCCTGTCTACGCCAAAGACTACGGGAAAACCAAGAGGTGGAACGTCATGAACCTGGACCGAAACGACGACTCTCAAGTAATAGATATTCTGTTTGACCAAGAAGCAAAGACAGGAAGACGTTTTATGTATGTATGCGATGACAAAATGGTTTAGACTTTCGCGGCTGAGGTTTTCAGTGTCACTGTTTTTCGAGTTTGAAAGCCGTAGATTTTTGGAATTTCTTCCTGATGACGTTTCGCTGGAAAGAATTCCAAAAATCCACGGCTTTCAAACTCGAAAAACAGTGACACTATGTATGCGATGTCATAGTCTAATTTGTATGGAGCACGCACTGATACCATGCGAAAATTGTGCCAATTTCGAGAGCCCGTAACTCTTTTATTTGGGAAGTTATCACTCCCAATTTTGCAATGTTTTGTTTGTGGAACAGTTTTTCAGAATATTTCTTTTAGTTGTATATGCCATGTCATGATCTCCATATTTTATGATAAATATAGTTGGACTGTGTTTTTTGATGATAAAATAAACATATATTTTTCAATTGATGATTTTTCAATTTCAAAGAGAAATATTCAACTGCTGTTTTTGCTTCATTTCACTGATAAATATGGAGAAAAACATATATAGTTATCAAAATGACCAAATTTCGTTATCTCAGTAATTCTAAAATGACTTTTGTTTGGGGTATGCCATACCCTAGTACACTAATCGAGATAATTTATTTGGGAACCTTAAGGGAGGGTTTTAAAAAAAAATTTCACTGTGTAAATAATATTTGCTTACCCATAACATTTATTTGATTTCTCACACTTTCAGTGACCACATATTTTTTGTTTTTTTTTTTGTCAAAAGCACCGTAGTCAATTTTTTTTCTAATCGTCTAAATATTTGGATGTTCGGAATACGATTCGGGTATAGCTCAACATACATTTTCCTTGCCAAAAGAGGATTTCTATTTGATTTTGCAGAAGTAAATAGCGTATCAGTCTTTCCATCATTTGAATACATCTTTGAAATAGTACCTTTTTTCGCATTTAATCGTCTTCGTGTCTGTTACGGTTTAGAATATAGACCACATGATAAAAGAAACTACGTCGAACTTCGAAGAGGTTCGATACTGCGCTGATATTGAAATAATCAACAAATATTGAACAAACATTAAAATTCTGGAATTTTTCGAAAATGTTCAAGATAATCTTTCATTAGATTATTTACGTGCAGGTGAATTAATTCTCTTATAATTTCAGATCCCACAATTATAAAAATCAACAACAAACATAAATTTGCAATTTACCACTCAACAATCCATACAAATACAACTATAATAACCAAAGAAAGCACAAACGTTATATCGTTCAATGATACACAGGTACCCAAAAAAAATTTACTATCCAAGATTGTATAGTGAGGCAATTGAAATTCATAAACACAAAGATGATTTCAATCGAAAGGAAACAGGCCTGAACAATAATAAAATCTGGCTACATGTCCTAACCCGCACACAAAATTAGATCATTCAGTACTGGTGCTAGGAATGAAGTCACACCCAGCACCGTTGAAATGAAACCAGAAACACATATTCTTAACAAAATAGTACCTATACGCTGAGAAAACAACGAGAAAAATGAATTCGTTACCTTCTTTTCTCATTGATAATATCCACTGCAGCCGTGGACAAAATGTCGCGCTCAAAAACCTGGACGTACCCAAAAAATCGATTTGACACAGTTTTAAATGACTGCTTACAATGAAACTGATCAACATTTATGAGCATCTCACCATAAAATAGTATACAGACTCATCAGCATTCCGATGTCCACAGAGAATTTCAATAATGAACCAAATTTAGTGAAAAATCACAGTAAATAATAAATTCAACTCAAAAATGATCCAACATATCCTCAAAGGGCCATAACCGAGTATTCCTTGACAATAAAAAAATACTAATACCTACAAAACACTCTCCTATGCCGAAAATTCATCAGAACGAATGAAGAAGACTATCAACTAAATAATACATCAACTACACCTATGCATACCATCTTTTAGAGAATATCCCTGATTTTCTATATGACCTATGACTCATTACATATATATAGAAAATAAAGAAGAAAAGTTGAATCTGCTAAATCACCTGAATTTTTCAATATGTCTTCAATTACACAGACTGATATAGCTTTCTACATCTTTCATAATCTGGGAGTTTATAATTTCAATCCAAACAATTGTCGTCAAATACAAACAATGGATTGTACGAAAACAGCTTTTTTTCACTCAGTTGGTAACTATCGTGATATGACAAGTCTAAGTAAATTTATTAAAAACAATAAGGACCAAATTTCGGTGTCGGATAGATCAGGAGTATATAAGCTAACTTACGGCTCTTGCCCAAAACTGTATATTGGCCAAACAGTAAGAACGATTTTCCCAAAGAGTTAAAGAGCATAGAAGTAGTTTTGTGAATGAAAAAACCAATTCCACATTTGCAAACCGCCTTTCAGCAGAAGGACATGAGTTTAATCAGGAATACGAGTATTAGATTTAGAAGAGAAAAGTTTGAAACTCAATCAGATTGTTTAGAAATCAATAGATTAAATAATTGAATAATCCTCGTTACTATTTTTTTAGAATGTTGAAACTGGGACATTTGCTCAGATAATTTAATTCATTAGAAACTCAGGTACTTGAAATGTCGGTACTTCAAATTGTAAAATTAGGTATGTTAAGCATTGAAAATGTAGAATATAGTTCATAAAGACACGCCATTATTATTACTGATTTCGTTTTCAGCCCAACTGATAAACACTTGGCCCACTCCAATTATATCTTTTTAAGAAAATAAAAATGCATACTTTCTTTTACAAATCTCACATAGATTCACCAAATCTATTTACTTTTCTCGGACTTTCTCATGAATATGTCGGTAAATTTCGATATAATATCTATTTTACTAACCTGGGGTTCGTCGCTCAGCTTGCGGTTATGGTGGTCGTCCGCTTGCAGAGATCTTTTATGGACGTGCTCGTGTTCGAACAAGTAGTAGCCCTTCAAACTGCCGATCTGAAACAAAACAAAACCGCTACGTCAGTCCATTTGATAACGGTCAGCATTTGGATCTGGTAAACGACGCGAAATCGGGAATGTTTTATGCGACATGATTTGTAAAAAAATGACAGAATTATGGCACAAACTAGTGTGGACGTTTGTGAAGACTGACAAGTGGAGCAATGTATATACAGAATGGTTTTAGTTATGACTATATATTTTCGAGGTTATTCAACGAGATAGTGAAGAGAGTGAGTGCGGTAATGGAAAGTAATACCACAAGACCTTAGAATATCTTCAATATATATCCATATTTCAACAAAAATTTTTTGATTTAGCAATACTTCGGTAGCAAGCAATTATTATTATTATTAAAGAGTCCGTAGGACGAGTGGTTATTTCTATTGCTGGTTGCTCCATTGCTTCTACTCAAAAAAACAGAGTTTGAGTTTTAAAAATATAGATATTTATTTGAGAAAATTTTAAGGTCGGGTGGTATTCGTGAAGTTTATTTCCTGAATTGCATCAAATTGAAAACAAAATATCAATTTTTCAAACTGAATTAATTTCATTACTTGAGTAACGATAAATTACAACAAAAACATTTATTTCAAA
>WOGO01005309.1:0-12529 GCA_015342085.1 Leptinotarsa defecta | reverse complement strand
GGTACCGTCCATTCGGACATTCGTCAGATGGATCTGGCATCTCTATATCGCCTGCCTCTCCATCTTACTCTTGCTGCTGTTGTCGCTCGCGCTCTTCTCGCTCTTTTATGGCCATTACGGTATTGGCATATTTCCGAAACTCTCTCCAATTATTATTTCTTGTTACCACAAAGTTTCCAATAACAAGTGGCTCTCCGATGCCAGCCTGGAGGGTCTGCCTCTCTACTGTCCATCTCGGGCACAGAAACAAGGTATGTTCAGCATTGTCTCTCTCATTTCGACAGTAGGCGCACTCTTCGCCAGGAGTCTTTCCGATTCGATGCGTGTAGCTGCCGAAGGAGCCATGGCCTGTCAGGAGCTGTGTTGCGAAATAATTTGTTTTTCTGTCTTTGAGGACCATCCAGTCTTTCACCGATGGTATAAGTTTCTTGGTCCACTGGGCCTTTTCCTGGTTATTGTCCCACCTCTCCTGCCATTTGTCCATAGTTATTTCCCTAGCCCTTCTCCTTCGTGCCGCCAACGCCTCATCTCCACTCCTCTCGTGGGTGTATTTCCTTTCCGCAGCAAGAAGGTCTATAGGGATCATGCCTGCTACGACCTGTGCCGCTTCTGCAGACACCGTTCTGTACGCAGATATGATCCGTACTAGGCTCTTTCTTTGGGTCTTTATCAGAATTTGCCTGTACTTCTCCATCCTCATGGCTGGGTACCAAATCGGAGCTCCATACAGTAGGATGGACTGTACCACTCCTCCTAGTACCGCCCTCTTGCTGCTATCAGGTCCCCTAATGTTAGGCATCAGTCTTGCTAGGCATGCCGCTCTTGTTTCAGCTTTTTTGGCCGCTGCTATTACATGAGGTCCATAGCGTCTGCCACTGTCGATAATTATCCCCAGGTATTTAAGGGTTTTTTTGGGAATTATTTCAGTTTGTCCAAGCCGAAAGGTTATGCCATCCCGCTTCCTCTTCCCCTTCAATATTATGGCCTCGCTCTTTTCCGGCGCTAATCTGAGCTTGTGGATAGCGATGAATCTCTCAATTTCTCGTAGGCTCCGTTCCGTTTTCCTAATGAGGTCTTGTTCGTCTTTTCCCTTAGTTATAAGGGCGAGGTCGTCAGCAAAGCCGATAGTCTTGGCACCTTCAGGAAGGTTTAGTCTAAGCACCCCATCATACAGAATATTCCACAGGAGCGGCCCTAGGACCGACCCCTGTGGGACTCCTACGTGGACTTCTCTGGGTTTGTCTCGCTCTACCTTTATCGCTCTGTTTCGCAAGTAGGATTTCAGTATGTTGACCAGGTATCCAGAAACGCCCATGCTGTTGACCTTCTCTATAATGAGCCCCCAGTCCGCAGAGTTGAAAGCATTCTCCACGTCCAATGTCACCAATACACACCACTTCTCTCTGCCTTCTGCTGCGAAGTGTTCCATCTGTTCTAGTGCATGGATCGTTGACCGCCCCTTCCTGAAGCCGAACTGATTTCCTGCCAATCCCCCTTTCTCCTCTACTTCAGCTGCCAGTCGATTTCTGATGAGAGTCTCGTACAGTTTTCCTATCGTGTTCAGCATACAGAGAGGCCTGTATGCTGAAGGCAGATTGGGGTCCTTGCCTTTCTTCGGAATCAAGACAATTCTTGCTATTTTCCACTGCTCGGGGAATGCCTGCTGGGTCAGGAGAGTGTTTAGCACGTCCGCAATCCACTCAGGCTCCACCTTATAGGCCTCTTTGATCGCCTCACTAGGAATTCCGTCCGGCCCTGGAGCCTTTCCGGTCTTCATGGTGTCCACTGCAGTTCCTATCTCTTCCACAGTGAAAAGTTGCACTGGTTGTATCTGCCAGTCTTGATGTGCGACTGGTTCCTCGCGAGTGGGGAAAAGGGCTCGCACAATTTCTCGCTTCTTTTCCAGGTTAATTTCATAAGGGGTTCTGTGTTGCAGGCCCAGAAGCGCTATTTTGTATCCACTCCCCCATATGTCGTTGTCTAGTTCATCGCACAGCTGGTTCCAGTGATCCCGTTTGGACTTGTTGATGAGCCTTTTGAGCTCTCGCCTGGCTTGCCGGTATTGTTCTTGTACCTCTCCCAGCTTGGCGGGGTCCCGTTCCTGTTTGGCAGACCTTGTGTATATTCTCCGGGCAATGTTACAGCGCCTTCTCTGTTCTACGATGTCTACGTTCCACCAGTATGGGATTGGCCTATCCGGTGCTCTACTCGTGATATTTGCCATGCGGTATGCATCCCTGAGTATTTCAAAGCTTTTATGGTGGGATGTTTTGCCTTGCTGGCTCATTTCTAATACTCGCGCCCTGACTTGTTCTCGGTACTTCGGCCAATCGATGAGCTTTTTCTGTTTTCCACCTTTCCAGATTGGCTTCATCAGATTTTTCGTTTCTACCAGGATGTACTTGTGTAGCGACAGGTTCTCTTCCTGCAGTACGCTCCAGCTGGAGATATCTTCTGCCATCTTTGAGGTCACGGCGGTGACATCAATGCATGTCTGGCTTGCTCCTCTGCAGAAGGTCGGCATTCCGTCATTAAGGACGGTCATGTTTTTTGCCGCGAACCATTCTGTCCAGTGTTCCCCTCGAGCATCTTCTACAGTGGATCCCCATGCCGGTGATTTGGCGTTAAAATCCCCGAGAACCATTACGTTGTTTTTATAGTCAACCTCTCGCATAATCTCATCCACTTTCGCCTTGTATTCTATGATTCTTATATTTGGAGATATGTAACAGCAGACGAGAGTGCTCTGTTTGAAGTTGACGACTATATAGCCCTCCATTTCCTTGGTAGAAACTACTTCGAGATTCCTGTTAAGTATCAGCATTGCAACATCCTGCCGTTTGTCCTGGATCCATGTTGTTCCCTTTATTTTTGCCTTGTTTGGTTCAGCCACTATCAGCAAGTCCAGTTGTTCTTTTTTGCACTTAGCGTAGGCCAGGTCGTGGGCCGCGCGTGCTCTTCCCAGGTTAGTTTGGAGAATCTTCACCATTTAGGATGTTTTCGCTCCCGGTACTTCCTCGTCGTCCGGTACTCTGCTGCAACGAAACTCTCCATTTATTCTCCTCCTTCCTGCATCTCGATAGTTCTTTTCTGAAGATGCGGCACTTGCTAGTGCCCATTTTATGTTCTTCCTTGCACGCCGGGCACTTAGCCTGAGCTGTGCAGTTTTTCTCTATGTGCCCTTCTTCACCGCAGTTCCTGCACAGTTTCAGTCGGTCGTGCCTACTTTTACAGTCACTCTTCACGTGCCCGTAGCCCCAGCATTTCATGCACTTCATAAGGTCTACCCTCCTCTGGAGGTTGCACAGATTCATACCAATCCTCAACTCTCCTTTGATAAGAAGTCGTTCTGCGATTTCGGCTTTGACTATTATCGTGACCGCTTGCGTGTCCCGGGCATTTGGCCTCAGCCCGCTCAATCTATATGGTGCCTCGGGGTCTCCCAACTCCTTCCTCAATGCGTCATGCACATCCTCCAGTGTTGTCGTTTCGTCCAATCCTCTGGCGTGGATCGCGACCTCACCCCGGTCTGCCCGGGTGACACTGGTTTTCACCGCAAGTCCCTCTCCTGCTGCCATAATTTTTCCTCTCAGGGTTTCCACAGCATTTTCATCTTTTTTGGTAAGGATGAGGATTTTTCCCTCCTTCGTCCTCCTCACGCTTTTCACAGCCTCAATGTCTCTCGTTCCCATCAGTGTTTTCTTAATATTTGCGAGGACTTGACCAGTGTCGGTGGCCCCTCCGTCTACAACCATCGCGTACGTATTCCTCGGCCTGTTAATTGCTTGTTTCGGAGGGTCCTCTAATTTGTCTGTGAATATTATTATTTGTGTATTCGAGTCCTTAAATATGGTTTCCACCATCTTCCTCAACCTCCCTAGGCTCATACTCTCAATTTTATGCAGCGCAATCCAAGAGTCCTCGGCTGTTTCCTCCTTAAGCATTATCAACTTGTCCCACAATTCCCTTTCGGTTTGCCCCAGGTTGATTCTAATGAACTTCCTCCTGGAAAGTACCTCATCTGTCCCCCTCTTTGTAGTGCTTTGCTGTAGCACTTCAAAGTCTCCTGTGGCCTCCGCTATTTCGGGGTGTCTGAGTAGGTACTTTGCCTGGATGCTTTTCGTCATGCCCGGGTCGGTTGCTTCCACCATCACTACCTTGACGGTGCTGTCTTTGGTATTTAGGGGACTGCCCGCCTTGGCTACCGTCCTCTGGAACACATCCGGGTGCCATGTCTTGTCTGCTATCTGCAGCCAGTCTTCGTAGCTCGTAATTCCATCCAGGTTCTGTCTGGTATTCAGATTCAGATCACTTTCATCCCATTGCGTGCTGGAGTCCGTTTGCTTTTTATCTTCAGTTTGGGTGCTGGCGTCTACCTTGTAGCCTTCTTTTGGTGGTTCCGTCTGGACATCTGCATCGTACGTCAGTTTTTCAGCCTTCTCGTATTTATTACGTTCTAGCCACCCTCTGATGGAGTCTCTATTTAAGGCTTCTATGTACCGATTTAGTTTACTCCAAATCGCCTTAATATCCCTTTGTGTATTGGGGTTTGCCTCGATTTTTGCCGTTAATTCCTTACTAGCTTTTAAGATGGACTGTATTGCCTCACACAAGACGAAGGCCTCAGGGCTCTCTTTCCGTTTGTATGGTTCGTTCCCTTTTCCTATGGAGTCTCTGTCCTTCATTTTCCTCTTTGTGGTGTCGCCCGTCGAATTGCTTCTCTGTTTGGGGCTACTTACTTTAAGCTTGGTATGCTCCTTCTCTAATATTTTATTTTTATTATCATCACTCATTTTGTTCCCACGAGTCGCTAGGGAAAGTTCGGTCCACCCCCACAGAGCCCCGCTTGCAGGGGTAAGGCTAAGTCCCCCCTGAGTCGCCATTTTCAGGGGGCATCGCTTGAGACACACCTAATCACCCTTGTGCCATGCATCCCTTCGGCGCGATGGTGCTACACCTTAAGATTAGGGGACGCGGTAGTCCCCCTCTCACTATACCCCTGTGAAGGCAAGCAAGAGGGGCACTTGAAGAGAAGAGGATGCAGCCGCCTCCCCTGCATCCTGAAGAAAGAACGGAGTGACCCCTAGCCCTCGGATACCCTAATAGCGTCGGGGTCGGAAGAAAGTTGGCCAAGGGAGGCCGATAGTAAAGAGAAGAAGTTATCTTACCCAAGAGAGATAGAAGTAGGGTAAGAAAGGCCGGAGAAATCCCAGGGTCAGCCATCCCTGCACACTAGATGTGTGTCTCCAGGAGGTTTTTTATCGAGTGTACCCCCTCTAGATCCGTTGCGTTCTGTAAGAGACAGGTCCGCCAGCGGGTAGGCACCCAACGATCTTGCCGATGGAGAGGCTATTGTCTTCGCTTCACATCGGCCTGAGAAGAGTACGAGTTGCCCCTTACCCCGACACACCCACCTTTTTTTTTGAGCGGTGGGTGTGTCCAAGTCTCTCGGACCCAACCTAACCTAACCTAACCTAACCTAACCTAACCTAACTTCTTTTTTTTTTGCGGGGGGAAAACCGCATGGCGCCAGGGCCTTGAGTCATAGATGTCTATCAGCCCTCGGCAGTGTCAGGCGCTACTCTGACTAAAAACCCCCCTGACTCCTCCTTGTACCCGGGACTGTCCATATGGATATTGCTTCGGGGACAAGTGGAAAGAAAAACACGAGAACAACGGTAAAAACATAGCTACTTTGTAAACTGGGACATCACAAGTTAAAATAAATAAATAACAACATTAAACGTAGCTACTTTTGTAAAGTGGGACATCACAAGTTAAGATAAATAAATATTAAACAACATTAAAATATCACAGTTTCGCTCGTTTACTATCGGGGTCTATTGGCCCTCTCAGCGGCTTGGTGTTGTAGCTCCTCTTCTGATTTATTCTTCATAACCTTCCTCAGGAAGTCTTTGATTTTTATGCTTTTCCTGCGATCCTCAGACATAATAATCACGAGGTTTTGAGGGCTCAGCCGCTGTTCAAGTCCCATCTCTAGTCTACTTCTGGGTTCGAGCCATCTCTCACACTCAAAGATGGTGTGTTCAGGGCTATCTGTCCTTCCGCAGTATATGCAGTTGTCATCCATAGCTTTACCAATCCTTAAGGTGTACGTCCTGAAAGATCCGTGCCCGGTCAAAACCTGTGTCAAGTAGAAATCCGCCTCGTTGTGTCTCGATGTTATCCACATCCTCAGATCGGGAATAAGTCGTTTGGTCCATTGTGCCTTGCTGGTCATCTCTTGCCACCTGCTTTGCCAGGTAGCGACTGTGACTTCTCTCTCCCTTCTCTTATCATCGGCCGTTACGTTTCCTCTGTTATGTAGACGTGCCCTCTCCCGCGCGAGTAAATCGATTGGCGGTACTTTGGCCAGTACGCAGAGCGCCTCCGATGACACTGTCCTATAGGCACAGACAACCCTCAGTAGTGCTTTCCTTTGCTCGGACTGTAACATATTCCGGTATGTTGCCACATCGAGCACTCGTTCCCATATTGGAGCAGCATACAGGAGCACTGACTGGACGACACCGTATATAACACGCCTCTTCTCAGCGTTTGGGCCTCTTATGTTCGGGAGGACTTTCGCAAGAGCCTTAGTCTGTCTCTCAGATTTCTCTCTGGTTTTCCTTATGTGTTCATTGAAGATGAGTTTGTCGTCCAGCCAGACTCCAAGATACTTCACGAACTTCTTCGGGGTGATTTCTGCTCCAGCCATCTTTAGGACGATGCCGTCACTCTTCCTGGGCCCTGTAGCTATCAATGCCTCCGTTTTCTCCGGAGCTACTTCCAATCCGCTCTCAACCATCCAGTTGTTAATCCAATTGAGGGCCTCGTTGGTTTTCTCGACGAGTCTCTCTTTTTTATCCGCTCTTACCACGAGGGCAAGATCATCCGCGTATGCGACCGTTGTGCACCCTCTAGGCAGTCTTATCCTCAACACCCCGTCGTATAAGACGTTCCACAGTGTCGGCCCCAAAACTGAGCCCTGCGGAACGCCTTGAGACATATCCTGGCAGTAGCCCCCGCATATCAGTTTGCGCTCTGAGAGGTACGCCTTGACCATTCCTAACATATACCCATCGACTCCTAATTCTAGTAGTCGTCTAATAATCTTCGGCCATTTCGCTGTATTGAAGGCGTTTTTAACATCCACAAACACAACTATACCCCATGTGGGACCCCTGCTCGAAACCTCGTTTATCACTTCTTCAATTGCGTGCACCGTTGACCTACCTGATCTGAAGCCAAACTGTCTGTCACAGATCCCATCTCTCTCTTCCAGCTGTTGCTCCAGTCTGGCCTTCAATAGGTGCTCGTAGAGCTTTCCTGGGGCATTGATAAGGCAGATAGGTCTCCTTTTCATTGCTTGTGCTTCGCCTTTGGGTATGAGAACCACCCTAGCTCTCTTCCATTCCTCTGGGAATACCCTCTCTGCCAAAAGGTTGTTCATGACCAACAGGATCCTCTCAGGAACGGTCTCGATAGCCAGTTTAAGGGCTTCTGATGTGATTCCGTCAGGTCCTGGTGCTTTTCCTAACTTCATCTTATCCTTTGCCAGCTGAAGTTCCTTCAACGTGAACGGAGAAGTCTGGTTTTCCTCCAATACATGAGGTAGAATCATTTCTTGGAGTCCTGCATCAGGGAAAAGCTCCCTTATCTTCCTGGTTTTAGTCTCCTCGTCCATCTCGTAGGGCTCTCTGAGCTGTTTGATTTTGCCCATAACTATTTGGTATCCTTGGCCCCATGGGTCATCCTCCAACCCATCGCAAAGCTCCCTCCACTGCTCCCTCTGGGATCTCCTGATTTCGCCTCTCAGCGACTTCCTGGCCTCTTTGTATTCTGTTTCCGTAGCTGTTATTCGTTCTTCAACTCTTGCTATCCTGGCCCTTTGTATCATCCTCCTTAGCCTATTGCATTTGGACCGCGCTTCAGAGATAGCCTCGTTCCACCAAACCGGCTGTTTTCTCCTGACTTTCGGGAGTCTTCTAGTACACTGCTCCTGTGCTATCTTGATTGCCCTGCCGAGTTCGTGTGCATCTGTCATGGTAAGGAGCGATATTGTATCCCTGAACTCGTCTTTATTGATGACCCCCTGTTCTCTCCAAGGATGTATTCTCTTATTCACATTTGTCGTCACCTCGTAGAATATTAACCTATGGAGACTCATAGACTCCTGGGTGGAGACCTCCCAGTTAGTCACCTTTCTTGAGATATCCTGTGTCGCTAGGGTTACATCTATAAAGAAGGTTTGAGCTCCCCTCACGAAAGTCGGGATATTTCCTTCGTTACATACTGAGATGTTCAGCGCGTTAATCCATTCCACCAGGTACTCCCCTCTGGCGTCCGACATCGGCGAGGACCATAGGGCGGATTTCGCGTTGAAATCCCCGACTATCAGAGCCTCTTTGCCTTGATCCCTTACATGTTCCATAATGTTGTCGACCCTATTTCTAAATTCGTTCATCGGTATGTTAGGGGATATGTAGCAATTGTATATGCTCCAATCCTTGAGAACTATACATATAAAGTTTTGGCCGGTTTCGTGAGTGGTGACTCCACATCTCGGGTTTTCGCATAAGACAGCCGTTGTACCAGATTCGTCAAGAATCCATCTCGGGTTACCTGTTGTTAAGGCCATATTTGGCTCCTGGATGAGGGCAATGTCTATTTCTTTCTCCTGTATGATTTTCTTTAAGAGATTATGCGCGTTCCTACGTCTGTCCGCATTAAATTGTACTATCTTTAGTTTTGCAGTCATTTCAAACCCTAAATTATCTCTCCGCCATGATGACCCGCGTCATCTTCTCCAATATCCACTGTATTTCCAGCTACCTGTTCCTCCGCTCCCTCTTCGGTTCTTCCACTCTCCGGAACATCCATCTCCTTCTCCGCTCTGGGCTCAACGGCGACATCTTCCGGAAGTGCATTCAGTCTCCTACGTGGTCTATTGCTTTTATTGGCTCCTCTCACAGCCATTTTGAATTTTGGACACCTCATGCTTCCCGCCTTGTGTCCTCTCACTTCGCAGACCGGGCAGTACTCCTCTTTGTTGCAGTCTTGGGCCCTGTGTCCCTCCTCTCCACATTTGAAGCAATTGGCCGTTCTGTCGGGACCTGTACAGGTGTCCTTCTTGTGGTCAAGACTCCAACATCTCTGGCATCTGGCGACCGGAACTCTTTTTTCAATGCGGCACCTGACCATACCGATTCTCACCTCGTCCCTCTGGCGTAGGCTTTCTGCTAGGCTCTTTGGAACGGTGATCGTCACCGCTGCTGTGTCGTCTCTGAGCAACCTTATGCTGCTCATCCTACAGTCCTCGGTCCATTCCCCAGTCACCCTGGTGATGGCTTCCTTTACTGCAGCCTCCGTAATATCTCCCTCCATTCCCCTTATTTGGTATGTTTCCATCGCATCTTTGCCCAACGTCCTTGTTCTTATTTGGCTTTCCCTCTCTATCGCCGTTTTGATTTCATTGAGAGCTTCGGGGTTCTTATCGATGGTGAGCAAGAGGGAGCCGTCTCTGGTCTTTCTGATGCCTCTTATGGCTTTCGCTGCCTCCTTGTCCCCAATGACTGTTTTGAGGGAGCCCAGAATATCCCTGTAGGTTTTTCCCTCTTCCCTCATTACAATGTCATAATTGTTCGATTGCGTGGTTCCGCTTGCTTTCCGTGAGGTTGTGTATATCACCACCCGTATCGAGGTTGCATGGAAGATGGTCTCGACCATCTTCCTCAGCAGTTCCGTAGGGGTCTTCTTGAGGCGGTGAATGCAAATCTTCTCACCCTCCTCTGCGTTGTTTTTGAGGTCTACAAGTTTCCTCCACAGGTCTGGTTTCGACCCGTCCAGTATGATCTTGACTATCTTCTTGCTGGTCATGATGCCCGTACCTTTGACCTTGGTTATTTGTTCGATCTGCTCCATCTCCCCTTTCAGCAGAGCGAGTTCAGGGAACTTTTCCTTAAACAACTTCTGTATACTCATAGTCATGTCCGGATCTTCTGGTTCAACCAAAACCACCTTTGTTATCCCGTCCTCGGTGGTTAGGGGGTTTCCGGTGATGACCTCCGTATTCGAATACACGGGTTCCTCCCAATTCCGCTTCTCTACTATCTCAAAGGCCTTGAGGTGTTCTGTTTGTTCCAGGTCCTCCGGTCTCGTAAGATCGGAGGCTGGACACGTGCAGATGCATTTGCACCCCCTTTGCCTTATATCAGCCTTCTGTTCCTCTATGTTCCTAGTTTCTGAGTCGCCTAGTTGCTTTCTCAGCTCTCTCACAGTTGCTTCCATTCTTCTCGCGGCTTCCGACGCTCTAGCCTCCGCCTCCCTTTTTTCTTTATACAACCTCTCTTGGCATATGTTATATTCCCTTCTATTCCACAGCGAGGTATTTGCCTCCTTCAGACTGTCTTGGACGCGTGATAGGAATGTAGCTCTTCTCCTCAGAATCTCTGTTTCGCTGTTTATGCGCTTCGCAGCTTTCTTTATCTCTACTTTGGTATTCGTGTTGATTTTAACCAAGTCCATTAGTTGTGAGGACATCCCTATCATGGTGTCCACCACTTCCCTAAGCTTATCGAATTCTTGTTTATGTTCATCCACCTTCGTTTCCTTAGGTGTTTCTGGGGTTCCAACCTTCTTCCTCTTCCTTGAATTCTCGTCCTCTTGTATCGGATCGTCCTCCGTGACCGTGAGGTCATATATTGGGCTGAATTTACGCTCCTCGTCCAAGAAGCCGTCTGGTGTTTCCACCATACGTCGAGGTGTACTGAACACCTCATCTCCGTCTTTCGAGTCCGTATCTTCTTTCTCCGACGTAGATGCGGATATCGAAGGAGATCTCGACAACCTATTCCTGGTCGCCCTCTCTAGGAGCTCCTTCTCGTACTCCTCTCTAAGCTTCTTCTCTTCTGCTGTTTCCTCATTCTTACTGTCTCTTAGTTTTGTATTTAGTTTTTCCATATTTCGTCCCACGAGTAGCTAGGGAAACTTCCGGTCCACCCCTGCAGAGCCCCGCATGCAGGGGTAAGGGTAAAATCCCCCCTGGGTCGCCATTTCCAGGGGGCATCGCTTGAGACACACTTAGTTACCCCTGTGCCATGCGTCCCTTCGGCACGATGGTGCTACACCTTGGGATTGGGGGACGCGGTAATCTCCCACTCGCTCCACCCGCGTCGGTGGGCGAGCGAGAGGGAGACTGGTAGAAAAAGAGGACGCAGCCGCCTCCCCTGCGTCCTGTAAGAAGAAGGTGAGTGACCCCTAGCCCTCGGTTGCCCTAATAGCGTCGGGGTCGGAAGCAAACAAGAGTTGACCAAGGGAGGTCGACAGGAAAGGGGAGAAGTTATCCTACCCAAGACAAGTTGAAGAAGGGTAGGACAGGCCAGAGAACTCCCAGGGTCCGCCATCCCTGCACACCAGGCGTGTGTCTCCAGGAGGTTTTTTTTATCGAGGATTCCCCCTCCGTTGAGTTCTGTAAGAGACAGGTCCGCCAACGAGTAGGCACCCAACGATCTTGCCGATGGAGAGGCTAATGTATTCGCATCTCATCGGCCTGAGAAAGGCGAGGGTTACCCCTTGCCCCGATACAAGCACCTTTTTTTTTGAGCGGTGAGTGCATCCAAGTCTCTCGGACCCTAACCTAACCTAACCTAACCTAACCTAACCTAACCTAACCTAACCCAACCTAACGTAACCTAACCTTACGGTGGTTGATTTCGCGTATATATAGTTAAATTCGTTGAGGTTGTGTCGGTGAGATGTGAAAGCCAACCCAAAGCCAACCTAAGAGGCCAACCTAAGGAGGTCAACCTAATAGCTTAGTTTTTCACCGCAAGATGGCGCCACCGTCAATTTTGAAAATATTTTGGCCAACCCAACCCAACCCAACCCTACCCAATCCAACCTAACCCAAAGTGGCTAACCCAACCCAACCCAAAGAGGCCAACCCAAGGCCAACCCAGGAATCAAAAAAAAAGCCAACCCAAGGACCCCAATTGAGCTTTCTCCTCTGACGTATAGATGGCGCCACTTGATTCGCGGATGAATCGTCAACTTCCATCTTCTACCGTTAGATGGCGAAACTATCGATGATACATTTCTCTCATCGCCGCTAGATTGCGCCACCGTAAATTTTGGAAATATCGATCAATTTTCCAACTTAGATTCACCTTTCATCTTTTTTAACCCACCCAGGGCCCCATTATACCCAACCTTTCCCGGATGCTTGTCGGGTTGTTGAAAAATATTAGGAATTCGAAATAACCCAACCCAAATCTAATGTTAAACTGAGAAAAAATGAAAGCCACCCCAGAGGCCAACCCAAGCCAACTCAAAAATGGAAAAAAAGGCAACCCAACAACGCCAACCCAACCCAAGAAAGCCAACCCAAAGGGGCCAACCTAACCTAATACCCTAAGCCAACTCAACCCAACCCCCAACCCAACCCAAAACCAACCCAACCTAACCCAAAGCTAACCTAACCCAACCCCCAACCCAACCCAACCCCGAACCCAAAGCCAACCTAACCTAA
>WOGO01005308.1:0-12529 GCA_015342085.1 Leptinotarsa defecta | reverse complement strand
ATAGACAGACAAAAATATCTATTAAAGTAAGATATGAGGAACACATAGCACACTTAAAATATGGAAGACCTGTAAAATCAGCAGTCGCCCATCATATTTTGCAACAAAACCATTCCACAGACTTCAGCTCATTAAGATTAGTTAGACAAGTTAACAACAACAGGCAACTAGATGCCTATGAGAGTGTAGAAATGAGTAAACACAATAATATCATGAATAACGATGACGGGCCTATACCAAAGAGCATACTTTATAGCTTGTTAAAATAAAATGAAATAATATTGGGTTTACTGTTTACTAATATTGTGAAATTGATTTTTATATGGCTGAAAATTGTTTTTTATAAGCATATATTGTAAAATAATAGATAAGGCAAAATTGTAAAATTCGTTTAGGTTGATATACCTGTATGATTGGTACGCCTGGATGGTTTACCTGTATGGGTTACTTTTATAGCACAAATAGGATTCGCTCGCACTAGTTCTTAGTTTTAATCTTCCTCTTTGAAGATGATCTCTTGGTGATCGAAACACGTGTCGAGATGTTAAAAATAACGAATTGGTGTTGGGAAAAAACTCCAGTAATATTCATTACTACACCAAATGTTCCAAACAGTGCATCAAAAGTCTACAACATCACGCATAAATATTAGATACTTGTGTACCCAGCTCATCTCAAGAAATGAGACGAAGTTACAGATACGATGTTAGTACAAAATTCAGAATACGGATGAAAAGACGAGAGATTGTAACAGCTTATTATACTCTTGCGATGCACTTTTTGGAACCTTTGGTGTAGTAATGAATATTACTGTAGTGTTTTCCCTAGAGCAAATCATTATTAATTAAAACGAAAAACAATTACGACATAGCCTATACACTAATACCTTGATTCTATGGAAAATGTTATAACGGTGAAATTTTCAGACCCCTGAATGATTGAACATCGTGAGTATAAAAAAAGACAGGAGGATAAAAGGCAGCGGAGCATATTTTGAAATCAACTGGTGATCACTGAATGAAATGGAATTGTGCAACAATTAAACCAAAAAAAGTTACGAGATAGCCTATAATCTCATATTTTCGTCAGGTAATGAGTTTATTTCATTTATTTCTGTCGAACTGAATCGCAACGAGTTACCATTGCTGAGGCAAGAGGGTTATGACATCTTGATATTTTATTATGTTAGCATTTGTTGGAAGAAATTCACATATTTTCAAACCAGGCGTAATCAAGAAAAATTACTTCAGGTTCCGAAAATAAGGAATAACTTCATTCTGAAGCATCAGCCGCTATGAAGAATCTTAGTAATGAAATTGATTTTTTTCAATCACTCATTTCATTTGAGGCAAAATTCCTAGACAAGACAATTCACCAATTGGAATTTTTGAAGATTTATATTAGCAGAAACTGTTTGGTTTACTCTTTATTTCATTAAATTATTTATTGATCCATTGTCATCTGTGGAAGGTTTGATTATTTGCAAACCGTATCAGTATTACGTGAATCAAGACTGATAATTGAAAATATCTTTAAGAGAACAGAAAAATAGTATATTGCTGAATTTTCTTATATGTCTGTTCTTTCGATCATGAGGTTACTAGATAATGATTTTTCGTTACATGAAAAAGGTGTAGGTACTCTGTTTTATGAAAAGTAAGTTTTCATGTAACTGAATATATTATGATTCAAGTATGTCGAGCATCAGATTATGTTCGAAGGCCTCTACAAATAATTACACTATTATCGTTATCATATACTCCATTCCATAAAAGGTTGTTCATTATTTTGAATAACATGGTATATTTCTATCCGGTCTGAAAGCATTTTCCTTCATTTCCGTATGTCGTACTTATCGTCTCTTCATATGAAAGTTTTGAATCTCCTTTATATTTCAGAAAGTTTCGCAATATAGCTATTGTTGAGAATATCATTCGAAATGTGCGAAGGGGTTTCACGGTCGATTTGATAGAAACAAACAGTAGCAAGAGCTATACCAAGAAAGTTATTAAGAACTGAAATTTAAGGAGTTTCAGTTCAAGCTCGGTTTGAGTTCTAAAGAATTACGCAAGCGAGGGTGAATATCGAAATATGATGATTCTTCAGCTGAAGCGAAATAGTACATAGAGTGTGCATTTTTCGAATACTCACCACTTCAAAGAATGATATATTCGATTTTTGTTTTGATAGGATGCTGGAAGGAAAAATGAAGGGGTGTAGTTAATACATGGTCTGCGACGATGAGAGAGTAGGAATTGACGTATTAATCTTCAGGACAGCTGCCCTAGCAGTTGGTGAACCCGATTCAGTTTTCAACACTGAACGAAGTGACCACAACTTCGTCACCGAATTGGAACCCGCAGAGGGCAGAGGGCCTACATAAATTTCGCAGAGATTACTTTACTTCTGCATCAGCACAAGGATAAGTCAATACAAGGGGTCTCATCAAAGCGCTTGCCTCTCACTTACCTCAGGTCGAGTGAGCTGATGTCAGGATTTCAGGGGTTTAACATAGCCTACCAGGATGACACGCCATGACGAACACCTACCGCTGTCGCGTAATAGGTGGAGAGATTAGTGACACAAAATGCAGGGCCTGTCACGAGGCGTCGTAGATCCCAATGCACTCGCTGTCAACATGTCCAACCATATGCGGTTTTGATCTATATCTATTGACATAACGCGGTCCTAAGAGTGCTCCATTACCACTTACGGGTTGGTTGTCCTTGTTAATCTTTCACTACCTGAACCACTGTGCATGATGTTTTTGGCAAGTGCATTGGCTTGCGATGTGGGGGTTGAACAAACCGGTCATCGAATGCCTGCTTCCACGTATCCCCGCTGGATACGGAAATGACATAAACACTTGTGGTTCTGTTATTCCTTAACTGAATAGAATCGCAATGATAGCTTGATCCTAAGGTGTGTGTATCCATGCCGAGAGGATGAATGACACTGAGCCTATTAGCTGTCTCCCCACATAGCAATAGATATTCCAGGAATATTTCATGAATATACATTTGAGAATATTATATTATACTTGTAGAATATTCCCTGGAAGTGCTTCTGGCGAACCTTTGATATATTCTAAGAACATTTCTTGGAAATATTCTTGACATACCTCGAAATATTGTGAGAATATAGGTAGGTGATGTAAGGTATATTCTATTTAGAATATTCCAGGAATAGAATCCGAGGAATACGTGCAACGTCTGTGCAACGTTTCAACTTGGGAAATTCATCGCAAGTTATTTTCCACTATAAAAAGCAAAAATTGATTTCGTTTGGTCGATCCGACCAACCGATAGACCGGTTTCGGGATAATTGCCCCATCATCAGTACCGAGCATGGTCTCTTCAGAACGGTGTGAACCGCCTGAGTATCACGACCAAATGAAAATGATTCCAGCTAGTCATAGAATCTCTCTGGACTTGATTCAGTAGAATGTCCTCTGCGCCACTTGCAGACATATCCAGGAAACAACTCCACAAGCATACTCCGGAGTTGAAATAATTATTGATATTCCGGAAAGGTGCATCATGACATGCTCAGGGTTGCCCCTTTCCTCTTATGTAGACCTACGACTTTGTAGGTACGTGTGGCAGATACCCAACGGAAAAAACAACAACCCACCTAGCTAATGCCGTGCAAAGAGTTGAAGTAAAACTAGTTGTATGAGTATGTATGAGCTAATATGATTAGCTGCAATCACCCCGAAACCGGTCTATCGGTTGGTCGGATAGACCAAACGAAATAAATTTCTGCTTTCTGATTCAGGCACCTGTGCAAATCACCATACAAACTAATCGGCTTCGTTAAGAAGCTGGGTTTATTTGGTCGAGTGTGAATAGGTGTGAGCCACAGTAAACCCTTGCGTGTTCTGGTCGAGGGCTGAATAGACCCATTCACTTTGGACTTTACCACTTACGACATTTTTACGATATTGGCGAGACACCGGTGTTCCCCTACGTTCCGAGAGATATCGAATCCGTTGTGGGGAACGAGAAGTGTCGATTTTATTGGATCTATTCGTTTCTTTACCCCAGGGTCGTACAAGCTAATGAGCCTGATGTAGTCCTCTTTGACCACCAGAGCAAGACGATATTTGTCGTGGAGTTTTCAGCTCCTGACAGGACGCATATCTGCCTGAAAGAGATAGAAAACTGATATCGATATTTTCTCTTCAAACTCCGCAAACTTCATCCAAACCACTTTGTCGAAATGGTTGTTATGATTATTGGAATCCTTGGTGAAATGATGCCCTCTCTACTCTCGAATTTCAATATCATGCCGGCTTGCCGCACTAAGCCAGAAATCTTAGCCGGACAAATGCATTCTTAGCTCGTTGCGCTTGCTCAGAGCGCATGATTTTTGGGCCCATTAATCACCTAATCTTCGGTTTGGGGAGTGATCATTGGTTGATAATACTGGCGTGTCTTCCTGGATGTATCGGGGCTCCGGAAGATAGGATCTGACCAGCTCATTTTCTACCAAAAAACTCAGGGATTATCTTATCTTCGGTGACTGGGCTCTCGTCTCCTTGTCAACTTACCAAGTGATGGAAGTGACAGTTTTACCACCCGTTGACACCATTGTAGAGGTAACTCGCATCATGCCACCAACGGAGATAATCAGAACACGCAGGGCGCTCCACAGAGTAAGTTTCCTGAAGCTACTGGCTTATTTGGTTGCAAAGGTGGACGCAGTAGTGAACGAAACTTCTAACATGAAAACCTGCAGACCACTGCCAAAAAAAAGGAAAAAAGATCTCACACAGTTTTGTCCGAGTGTGAAAGTTCAATTGGAGATATTTATTCATTACATTCCGTGGTATAAGGTGTTATTTTTTTTTCAGTAATGAGGAATATGTTAAAGTATATTGTTGAATTTGGGCAATTCTTTGATTTTTTTCCACTCTTTTCATCCCTAGGTGTGAATACGATCATTTCATTACCAGCTAACCCAGTGATTTTCGAACCGCCTCTAAATTGATAATTGTTGTGATGAGTTACCAGCAGTTATAAATTTCATTCGTTCGTACTTTCATTGTCTAAAGTAACTCCAAATCCCTGAAAGAACCAATACAATTGAAAACTGAAATGAAAAGCTGTAAATAACAATTATAGGTATTAACCCTCAAAATGTTCTTACAATAAAATACAAGCAAAAAATTGAGAATTGAACGTTTTGAAAAAATTGAAAGATTTTAAGCTAATTACTAGACGAAGTTTCGATTTTTAGTATCAACAATTGTCATTACGTGATGACCTATATTAGACAATGACATTGTGACTCTTTCTTGCAACACTGAAAAAAAATGTAATTCTGAAGATTCATTTTGTTTCAATGGGAAGCATCAGAGAAAAAAATTATAATTCAATATCAATATCAAAAACAAATTTTTGGAATTCCAATGTGTTCCAAGTTTATCTACAATTATATTTAATTTTGTTTTAGAAGACTTACCCTCCAAAATTTTGATGGGTATATATTTATAATATGATATTTATCTAATCAAAGGAAATGTTGATGAAATATTCCTAGCTCTCCCTGAAAATCAAATTAATGACACTCTAGGGTTATTTATCTCTCACAATCCTCACCTACATTTCACGTGTGAGGAAGAGGTTGATGAATTTTCACCTTTCCTTGACATCAGGGATCAAATTTGTAGGTACTGTTCTCGAAATCATTTGGTATAGAAAATCTGTATGTAGAAATATAATCATTAGAACTTTTCTCAGCATTCAACGATGATGTGAACTAATTCAATTTCAGCTCCCCATGAAATAATTGGAAGATTATCTCATCCAGATTTTGTCAAAAATGATTCGAAGTTACTGAGGAATATTTCATTTCATAATTTTTATTCACCAGAGCTTTTGAGTACATATTTATTCAATTTAAAATATATACTCAAATATGAAAAATTTGAATAATGACGTTCATTTGTAGATAGAGAACTCAACAGCTAAATTACTCAATATTTTCCGAAATATCACAAATATTAAAATTCTACGAAGTATTGCAAAACTATTTCTCGCCTTCATTTGGAAACTGAAACTCCTCTCACAACTGAAGAAGAATATTATGTGATATACAGTATTAACTTCCCAATAATGCACAGTTAGCACAGTTGAGTAATCGTTCACCCATTAGAATCAAACAATAAATGTAGTTTACCACATTGTTTCTGCTAATAATCATTTAGACACAGCTTTTCCCAAAAGATGGATTGGTAGAGGAAGCCCTTCCAAGTGGCCACGTCATTCACCAGATTTGGCAAAAATAGATTTTTCATGTGGGCAATGGTAAAATTCAAGTTCATAGAACACCACAATTTACAAAAAAGAACATGAAAAATATAATTTAGGACGTATTCCGAAATATTCCAATCAACATATTGAGGCGAGTCATTGAAGAATTTCAATACCGAAAACATTATTGTTTGAAAGAAGCTGGTGGTTACTTTGAGCATCTGTTATGAATTGCTAATATTTTTTTTTTTGTTATCGTTTCAGTTTACCAGCTGTTTCATTTAAAAAAATCAAGTTTTTGATATTTGAAGTTTGCCAAGTTAGTGGCTGTGTTTTAAATCTCCTAAATCAGTCCATACCAATATTTCAACTCAATATTGGTGATGCATGTCACAAATGATTCTGCTTGAATTTCATCAATAAATTTTTTATGATGGCATTTGTTTTACTCTGTTTTTCCGAAGATTTTCTCACTTTTAACAATAACTCAACAGCGCCGGAAAATTTTCGAAAAAAGGAATCACCTCCTTATATGAAACATTTTGCTCAGTTCAGTACTCGTATACTTGATATATCTTCTCGGCGACATACCATCGAAACCATTGCTTACTGTCCAATTCTGGCATGCATAGCGTGACTTCGAATATTCGCTATACAAGATTATATCTCGATGAAATGAACTTTCTTATCGAGCTTACAACTCAATTCAGGTAAACTGCGATTACTGATAAGTATGAATAACTCTATCTTTACTTCTTGTTCTGTGCAACACAATATTCAGTAATTAGTTATTGAATTGATACTGGTGAGTTTGTGTATCAGGCTGTTGTGAGATGCTACTTTATGTTGATAAAGGTGATCAGAATGATAGTTGTTAGTTATCTTCATACAGTGTGAATTTATAAATGATGTTCATTGATGATTTTCATAATCGTGAGGTCTGATGAGTTCATTGAAATATTTTTTTCTGGTTCAATCTTATATTTGGGTATTTATGAATGAAGTTAGTATATTTACTAGCCCGGTACATTCAATACACTGAAAATGTTTTTATATACGGATACGTATTCGTTTGAAAATTTCTATAGAGGAGAAAACGTTAGTTACAAATAAAATTAATAAAAAAAAAAGTTGAAAGATTTATTCCTCATTTTTCATTTATATTTTTCAACTTCTCAGCTCACCCACGCTAGTTGCTCAAATTATAAGGACTAACAGACATTTGTTTGGTGTTGTCAATTACTTGAATAAAGAAGACTTCTTGTCAGAATTGAGTGGTGCTCCCATGTTTTTTTGTCGCATGTGTACAAAGATGCCATACCTCAATAAACTCGCACACATTTAAATGCTTTCTGATGAAGAGTGGTTGTATTTCAAAGTCGTAGGCTCTAAAATGAACTTATAATAGAACAGAATATTCAGTAATAGAACGTACTGACTTTCAGATATTGAATTTTCCCAACATAATGATATGAAATACGCTCGGAAACTCCACCGGCAGCATTGAAAAATAAGGATCAATAACCGAATCGTATATTTATGTCTGAAATTTTTTTCGAGAATGTTCAAAATGTATCAGAATTTAATATGCATATGAACTGTGTGTTCAAGATATAATCTAATTTTCCAAATATGTAATATATGCACTGGTATGCATACAGTGCATTCCATTTGAAACGAGCCATACTAAATAACTTTCAGTACAATGATTTTTAGGGATAATAAGAAAACACGTCAACAATAGTAAATAGGGGGACATATTTTTACATATTAACATTTTATCATACTTCCCCTATCATACCGCAGAGCATGTCACTTTTTTTAATGGATCACCCTATATCATTTCGCTTTATCAGATGCTTCATGACGAACAGATTTCAACAAAGTATTAAACATATGATCTGAAGCTACATATGGTCGGGAGCTACAAATTATTTGAGTTGAAAACGAGCCACCATGAATAACTTTTGAAACAATGATTTGCAGGAAAAAAAACTGATCAACAATTATATAGGAGACTTCATTTTGAAATATTCATTCCAAAGACAAATATGGAAGCAATAAATCAGAAAAAGGGATTTTTTATTAATTTTTGAATCAAAATCAGATGATTGGACAATGAGAAGGAAAGAAAAATTCTATATCAAATGTTCAAAAACATTTTCATCAACTTCCATATAATGGTACAAACGAGCTTTTATTGCCGCCCTTACATGGTTGCGAATCTCGAGAGTTATTTCTCTGCAATGCCTCATGATATTCTCTCTCAAATCTTTCAATGCTGATTCTATCTCATACACTTTAGACTTCAAATGACCCCATGGAAAGAAACATACAGGAGTGAGATCCGGAGACTTTGGTGGCAATTCTGTAGGTTAGGTTAGGTCCAAAATGTGTAGACCTATTCGACCCTCCACCGCAAACTGCAAATATTCATTGTGGCTCACACCTATTCACATTCGGCCACATAAACCCAGCTTCTTAACAGAGCCGATTAGTGTTTATGATGAGTAGTCTTTCAGGTCAAATGGTGGTAGTACGGCTCTGCCGAACTCTAAAGTCCTGATTCGGTCCTCAGAGGGGCAGGCACAAAGTATATGCTCTATTAATGAGGTAGTCGGATAGTCAAGTTGCACGATTTCCACCTTGATATCCACGACAAACTTCCCATATGAGGGTTTTTGCACGTCAGCTACACCTGACGATGCCTTACATTCAGCAGTGCAGGGCTTTTTCGCCTCTGGTTTTGGTGAATCATCACTTGGGTGCAAACGTTTGCTAACCTGTTCATGAGGGGTTTGTTCCCCCACCTGAGACAAATTCTGCGTACGCCGCAGCTCTCGCTCCCGAACTAAATTTACAGGAAAGCAAGTTGGAGTCGTAAACTCGACATTTATCTCCTCTGTAGACTCGCTCCTGAACTAAATTTACAGAAAGGTCAATTTGAGTCGTAAACTCGAAATCTAACTCCTCTGTAGACTCGCTCCTGAACTAAATTTACAGGAAGGTAAGTTGGAGTCGTAAACTTTACATACATCTCCTCTATAGTCTCACTGCTGAAATAAATTCACAGGGAGGTCAGTTGGAATCGTAAAGTTGACATTCATCTCCTCTGTAGACTCGCTCCTAAACTAAATTTACAGAAAGGTTAATTTGAGTCGTAAACTCGAAATCTAACTCCTCTGTAGACTCGCTCCTGAACTAAACTTACAGGGAGGTAAGTTGGAGTCGTAAACTTCACATTCATCTCCTCTGTAGTCTCACTGTTGAATTAAATTTACAGGGAGGTCAGTTGGAGTCGTAAAGTTGACAATCATCTCCTCTGTAGACTCGCTCCTGATTTAAGTTCACAAGATTAAGCCATCTTTGGAATGCTATTCAGTTAGGGAGTAACAGAACCATAAGTGATTCAGTCATTCCCGTATCCAGCGGGGCAACGTAGAAGCAGGCATCCATGATCATTCAAAAAATGTCGCATGGGAGTGTCACCATCCTGCTGAAAAACTAATTCATTTTCGAATGAATTTATATCCTCCTCAATTGCCCTATTGATGCACGGTATTATTCGATTATCCAAATATTTATCACCAGTCAAAAAATAATCATCGGTATAAAAGGTACTTTATGTGATCACCTCTAATTCCCGCCCAATCATTCAGTTTTTGAGGTCCTTGGGTATGAACTTGACGGTATAAATGAGGATTTGTATCACTCCAATATCGATAATTTTGCCGATTCACCTCTTCATTGAAACTAAATGTACATTCATCCGACAAACAACTTTAATACAAGAAATTCTGGTGCAAGTTGATCCGCTCACTGAGACTTTCACAAAACTCGATACGTCTATCGAAATCATCTTCGTTCAATTTATGAACTAGTCTAATCTTATATGGATGAAATTTGTACTTCTTCCTCTCTCTCTCTCTCTCTCTCTCTATGTTAATGGCTTTTACTTCCATTGGGGTGCATTGAGCCAGGTCAAAATTAGTACTTATGAAGGAGCCTCAAAACATTTGAACGACTAATTCTTGATTCTCGAAATAACTTAGTTGACTACTTCTGAACGATTATGCTTTTTATTGTTAACATATTTAGTTTCCATAAATTCGTTCAAAAATTTCAAAACGTATTTGTATCGTACATTTCTTCCTGGATGTTTATCATTGGACATACGAGCAGCAGCTCTATCACTATTTTCATTCTGGTAGTACAAACTCACTATTTCAATACTTTTTCGAAGTGTATAAACCATTATTTCTCAACAATACACAAAAACAGAAACACCACTTCTAACTTCACCTGATAGGTAATCGTTATTGTAGAATGAGACGAATACGAAATGAAGAGAATATTAAATTCAAACTCAACTAGGCCAAATAAACACCTATAAAAGCTAGGTGACAGATTGTACAGAAGTTCATTAAGGGTGACTCGTTTTCAATTCTAATAATTTCTAGCTTCCGAACCATTAGCGTCAGACCATATGTTTTATACTTTGTTGAAATCTGTTCATCAAGAAGCAGTTGATAATGCGAAAAAATATTCAATCTTAATGAAATGCAATATGCATAGCTCCCTCGAAATTACCTTGTTGTCCATAATATTATTTTAAACCAGTTCGTTTCTAAACCAGTCGATTCAGTTTACCAAAACTCCAATGTGAAAAGTAATGTTAATTCTTGTTTATTCTGTTCGATCAGGATCGATATCACAGGAATCAATAAATTATTTCGAATGAACCTGCACACAGAATTTTTCATTAAACAGAAAATATTTTGATAATTGTTGTGAACCAATTACTTGAGGAACAAAGAACTTATTCTGTGAATCGGTTTTAACTAAACTTTATTTACACATTGATATTTTACTAACTTCTGTATAAGACAAGAGATGAACTATTGTGTCTGAACTAGAACTGTTGATGCAATGAGTTATAACTATGATTTTATACGTTCAGATAACATAATTCGATAATTCTGAAAACAACGAACAAAATATTCAGCTGAACATATTACTCGAGAATATTCAACTTTCGTCAATCTATACAAAACCGAATCTCTAACTGACTATTCAAAAGTCAAATATTCAAACTGCCAATTATTTGACAAGGAAATTAAAAACATCATAATATTTCCTCGACCAAAAGAGTCAAAAATCGGAGATACTATATAGTTCTTCTCACTTACAACCCAAAGTCGGTGATCGAACATTTGTTCCTCACCCTGTGTAGAAATCAAAACGAATGCTTGAAAGTGTATAACGTAGACACCAATCCAGAACTACCCATTTTGAAATTATTGTGTTTCACCCTATCTGAAAATGACATAAAATTCAAAGTATGTAACAATATTATTGTCACCTGACAAAGATCAAATCCCAATAATTATAGGTCAAAATCATAACGGAAAGAGTAATCTACACCGAGGAATGAATGAAACAATTCGAAGAATAGGCGAAAAATATATTTGGCAAGGACTTAATAAAGACGTTGAAAATCTTATAAAAATTTGCGACGATTGTCAAAAAACTAAAATTTGTAGGAAAAATCTGAACAATTCTTCAGTCATAATTGAAACCCCGAAAACTGCATTCGAAAGAATAAGTATTGATATAATTGAGATCCCAACAAAAATTATACCGTTGGTAACTTGCAAAATTCACACAGGTTTATCAAATTCCGGGTGAAACCGCAGAAACAATATTAGACACTCTTCTTTCATATTTTCAATGGTACTCCATTGCGAATTAATTGTGACTATAGACTAGAATTCGATAATGTCCTACTCAGGTACCTTTATAATCTATTCAATATAAAATTGACATACTCTAGTGTGAACCATCCTCAATCCAATGGATCAGTGGAAAGTATTTCACGTAACTCTACTATTAGAGCCCATTTGACAGAATACCCATCCGTTTAACGTGTTATCATTATGCTGTAATATGTCACAGCAACTCCTTAAACGAATCGCATGAGTAGCAGATTACAGCCGGTTCTGGGCCTCCCCCCACCACTATGACGTACTAATTGCTTTTTTTTTTTGTTGTTTAGTAACATCAAGGCGATGTGACCTTGAAGGGTCTGGTGCAGGGATTGTTGAGAATGTTTTTTCATATGACATTTTTGGGTGTGTATGTGACATAGTGACGTGATTACATTTGATTGGTGTGTGTGTGTGTGTGTGTGAATGCACGGTACAGGGTTTCATCATGTGCTTGTCTGTGTACAAACAAACGTCTGCATACTTCGAAGATCCTTCAAGTAATGA
>WOGO01005307.1:0-10285 GCA_015342085.1 Leptinotarsa defecta | reverse complement strand
GGGTTTTATTGGCATTCCAGCGAAAGTAACAAAACATACAAGTAGTCCATTGATTATCTTCTTTCATTTCATCGGTAGTGAGCGAGGCTTCGTTTCTATCGACTGAATTGAACAACCTGATACAAGTGCAATTTAGTGCAGGTAGCCAGACTCCAATGATGTGAATTCCCTCTACCTTTCGGTTGGAACTGTCTCTTGATTTCATTCTAATATGTAATCTTGGGAAGTAACTCTGAGTTCTGTCGAGCACTTGGGTCTTTTCAAACACGATAACGTGGATACCTTCTCAAAGTTAATGTTCACCTAATGCTGGATCATCAATATGCTACTTCTTCTTGGCCATTACCACAAAATATGCTATAAGGTTATTCGGGGCAAGCCTTGAGCATTCCGGGCGTAAATTCGAATGCAGCGTGGAAGTGGTTTAGCAGAAAATTGGTGTTCTGTGTTATAGGTCACCTGTCACTAATCATTGCGCTCAAATACATTGACATGACAATACGTCACTGGTCAAATGTCAAATTGTCAAGTTATGTCATTGAATTTGTCAAAGGCTCTGCTAATCAATTTTTAAAAATCTGGTAATAAGTTTCTATTAATGGCTTCGCAAGCAGCAAAAAGGACTATTAAAGAAGTCAAACCATTGTTATCTCTAGATCATATCGAAGCACGACAGAGAGTTCTGAATCTCTACAAAGCTTGGTACAGGCAACTTCCATATATAGGTTTGTATAAACTCCCAGCAACTGTTTTCCAACTTAACAGTAACAGTACCAAATTTTTCTGTCAACAAAGAATTGAGTGGTGACAAGAAATGTTCCTGAATAAGTGTTTGGTATCGTCAGCGGTTGACGTAAAACTATCAGAAATTTGTAAAGCAATTGTATTTCTGGTAAAATTAGTGATATACAACAGTATGTCTATAAATTGCTGACAGTTTCACGCTAATCAAGAACACATAATGAGCCAACCCGTTACTTATTTCTTTTAATATTCACCCAACCAACAAAACGGCTTACAAAAAACGCGAATATCTCCAGGCATAAATCAGGTTCTGCCCTTCTAGTATTATTTTTCTTATAGGTTTCAATATTTGTTTGAAAACATAAATAAGAAAACTAATGATAAAATTAATAGTTAAAGTTGAAATTCAAAACATTCACCTTTCCCAACAGATATAGCAATAAAATGTAATATAATCTGAAGCCCGTCATAGGATCAGCCAAAGTAATGTTGGATGAGATTGATATTTTGAATTTGATTTGAAATATTAATTTTCTCAGTTTGTTCGTTTCTCTCCTCGATAGTCATCAATTAAAGTATACTCAAAAACTCTTTGCCACTGTTTCTTTTTCAAAATCTTTGAGCGGTTATATTTCAGTTCGATTTTAAAATCACTTTTACATAGGTGCTAACTTTTCTCGTCTTTCCAGTGAAGCAGTATGATATTCCAAGAACGGTGGCCCAGTGTAAGCAGAAACTAAGAGAGGAATTTTCTAAATATGATAACATTCAAGATGTAAGGGTTATAGATATGATGATAATTAAGGTAAGAGGGTTTTCTTTGTCAATATGTTTATTTTATACCTAAAACTGTAGAGGTGTATAATATGATGCAATAGCTGTTTTCAATTGAATTTTCAAGAAAACTTCGTACCACTATAAACTTACGTGGAAATCATTTTAAAAATACATTTCCTCAACAAATGTAAATGTGGTCTATTTCTTCCACTAATGCGCCACATCAGGAGACATAATTCCCAAATGTGCTTTTGAAGTTGTTTAATATATGATTTATCACTAGAGAAAATAGATCTAGTTTTAAAACCAGATTAGTCAACATTGTTGATGTTCATATTAAAATGAAAGGTGAGACTGAAACCTCTGGCATAAAATAAATAAGAAATAAGCATCATTCACTACCAGAATCGAAATACTCTTCTAGATGCACATTTCACCAACCAAATTGGCGTCTTCATCTTCTGAATGTCCGAACAGTTCTGGTGATTTGGAAAATTGCTTGTTTTGGAGTCATTGAAATGGAATTTTTTTTATATTTCTCTTTGAGAGTTATAAATTTTCATATCTTACAAAAATTTTTGAAAAATATTTGTTTTTATTGTAAACAGCTATTTTATTAGTAACATATAGTAACATATCTGGTTATGAAACTAAATGCCTCATATTATCTTCCAGGATGTTAATTTCTCAGTTGACATTGTACATAATTTAAAAATGTTCCAACTAAATAAAAATAATTTTTATGGTTGATAGATGTAAGTACAGCTGCGATTCAATTTTCATTCTAACAACACAGCAATACTACTTCAGTATTGAATTAAAAATTAATAAGTTTGCTTTTGAAAAACTTATTTTAAAGATGAATTTGTATGCTATGTAGAAAATAAACCACATTAATTCATATTCATAACATATTCAAGGGAGTGAATATGTTTTATTGAGAAATAGTTTTTTTAATATCATATAAGTGCAAATATTTTCAACCTATCTCATTTTTTGTGGTGTTCCTTTTTTTTGTGTATTCTGAAGTTCTCCTGAAAATTTCATAAAAATTGGCTTCTATACTATAGATCTCAAAAGCGGTGGTAGACTGAATTATGATGTACTGTTATACCAACTGTTCTTAAAGAACAAACAATACGGATTTTTTTGAAGATTCTACAGGTGGCGACATGATTTTTCAATAATATTTTTGTTATTATCACAGGGTCAAATGGAGCTGAAAGAAGTTGTGAATATTTGGAAACAGAAAGGTCACATTATGGCATACTTCAAGGATACTGTTGAGCCGAAACCAAAAGATTTTCTGTCAAAATTTTTATCTGGAAAAGATTAGTTTGAAAGTCAGGCCTGACAATAGAAATTTTTATGTAGTTATGTAAATATAAAATTTGTTTTGAAAAATTTTCACTTACTGGAACTTTTTTTTCAAGGAATATGACCAACTTGTTTTGAATGGAGTAGAGTGATGTGCACTTTGAATTCAATGATTGAATATTGTTGTGTCTGAGTGTATTTAGTAATGTGGTCTTAGTCTAGAACTGAATAAAATAAGATAAAACTGGCGGACTCACATCATTTCTGCAAAGCTTATAGCTAAAAGGTGCCGTGTGTAATGTAGAGTGAGTAATTGACAATGCATGGATACTTACTTTGAAATTGCCCTGTCTATAGATATCGGGATATTTTTTATGCACTTTTTGACAATGTGCACTGGTTTTTTATGATCCTAACATATCAATGCTGTAAACAACATTTTCTTTAGAACGTGAAGCTTTTCTCAATTATGAAAAAAATTGATTTATTACTTTGGAGGAACTGACTAGTAATAGGTTAAATGATATTGTTGATTAAAATAAAAGAATATTTTCATGTCTAATAAGGTATATTGCATTTGAGATTATTTTGTATGAAAAAAGTCAATGAAAAAATGGTCAAAACTGAGAGCATAATTTATGTATAGACTTTACATATTAGCTTTGATTTGGCTTAACTTTTTTCATAAAAAAAAACAGTCACACATATTAGCTTACAGATAATGCTGTATAAACTAAGAGTATCATATGTAAAGTGATGACAAACCATTCCATTGTAAGTTTAATTTTTTTTTCCACATCAGAAACGAACTTTCCATATTTTTTTCATTATTTATTTTGTATAATTCCTCGTACCTAATTTATCAACAGATATACCTATGAAAAAACGTTAACACTGTTGTGTTTTTATTGTGTTTATTTTCATTCAAAAATTCATTTGAAATTAAGGTACTTTCATTATGGAAAATCTTCACCTGCATCTAAAGATGATTGTTAGCAATATCTGTATAATCTGCAGGGTCTTGTAGAAAAGATTCTCCCAAAGTAATACCTGGATCTCTCATTATACACACCAGAAGTCAATTCATGATTATTAAACAAAAATAAAAAAACTGAATACCGTGTTGCTTTTTATAAAAAAATCAAATATTTCCTTTACAGACCCTAACTTTCATACACTTTCAAGATAAAGATATGTTTCTTGTAAATTTTGTTATCAAATCCAGAGCCCATTTTGGTTGATCAACTGGAACCATATGCCCGGAGTTCCTAACTATCACCTCAGTCAGATTACCTGCTGTCTTCACATAACCTGCAAGGTCATCTCCAACATACCACTTAGTCCTCTTTGCAGTTTTGTATTTGCTAGCTCCGCTGAATTTTAACTTTTGCAAATATTTGACTGTATTTGGGTACGCTACTATAATGTCCAGCTGACCATTATATATTAATACCCGGTATTTACTGAGAATCTCTGATACCCAAGGAGTAACTGACTTCATCACATCATTGATTAGATTTTTCTCAACTAGTTCTCCGTTATTGTAAGTCAAATTTCCAGTATGTATAGCTTTCCGCACCTCACCTCTTTGAAGAAATTGTCCCAGGTATATATCATCATTTGGTGACCCCTTTGGTTGTAGAAAGTTGAAATAATTGTCAAAACCTGTGGCATTTTTGAATGCTGTAGTTTGTTTGGTAAGGTCACCATTTATCAAAATGTCGAATATATTGAAGGCTTTGTCATATTGTTCATTCTGTATATATTTTATTCCTGAAACACACTATTGTTAATTCCTATTATAAATTAATTTATACACAAAGATTATTGGGCTGTTTATAATTTCTCTTCTCTTAATTTAGTAAGAATGAAGCTGTAAATATGTAATATTAATTATTTACCAATATTTTGAAATTGAAGGGGTGAGTAGATGAAGGAGTTATCTAACATTCCTGCATTTTTGTAGTTATCACCAAGAAAAAGTTTAAATCTATGATTTAATTATTACTTATGTAAATGCTTTTTATATAACATAATAATCTTGTTAATGATTCAAATATCAAATATTTATGTACATAAGACTGCAATATTGAAACTTTAAACTAATTTGAACAAAGAATGTTACATAACCTGATCTACTTACCCTTTCAATTATTGTTGAAGTTTTTAGATCTCTTGGAATTGAGTTGCATATATTTGGCCTATTGAATCTCTACAATAATTTCATTCAAATAACTTTTTTTCAATAATCAAAGTACCATGTTCTGCTTTGATTCTCCACAATAATTTCATTCCAAGTTATATGAAGTTCGTGATTTTGGGTGTTGAACAGGTAGGATAGACGTCATAATTTTGGGCAATCAAGAAAATTGAGCATCTTTTTAGGGAAGATATTCTAATTATAATTGTAGGCATTCCTCCAATACCTTTTGAATTTAAGTAAAAGCATTTTGTAAAAACGTGTAATTATAAATATGTTTTTTGTATTTTCTAAAAGATTTACTAAAGTAGTAGTTATTTCATCTGTTGTGAAAATCATTCTCAAAATTTTTTTTCCCTTTTCAAATAAAAGTATATGATAATGAAAACTCTTCACATAGCTTTGTAGATCAGTCTCAGAAGTTTTGTTTTACTGAAAAAATTATCCAAAACAACTATTAACTATTAAACTATAAACAGTCATCTCTGACGAACCTGGTTAGCGAAACATGTGTCAAGAGACTGTGTTTTTGTTCCGGTGTGAGAAAAGCTTTTTCAATTGACATAATATATCTAATCAAATACTGAATAATGATTAATATTCATCAAAAAATAAACAGAATGAAAGAGAATATATCAAATTGAAATCAAGCAATTTGAAAATACTATACCAAATTTTAATTATGAGGTTGAAATTATGTGAAGTATGTGTAATGAAGTGTTGGATAAAACTATTGACACAAATCTCGGATAAACATGTAGGTAAATCAAAAATACATTTGATAAATATATCCATGACAAATAATACTGATTCAAGGCAACACTTGAGTTTCAGTCATCTCCCAATAATGTTAACTTGGTTAGTAAAACGCTCGCCGGGAGACAATAATTTTGTCTGGTGCGGAAAAAGTGTTTTCAATAAATTCATTTTACACCAGAAGTTCTAATTTTTCCCACTGAATAATACGAATTTCATTATCAATTTTGTCAATATGGATAATCAAAATATTAGTCCTGAAGAATTTTAAAATATATTCAATCATAATCTGGAAAATTATTTATCCATATAAACTCGCTGCAATTCAAATTTTTCACTCTGAAAAAATGAATTATTTTGCTTGCAATACATAGAAAATTCCATATGCATACGTTTGTATGTATATAAAACTATAAGTTTGATCCCACTTGATTGCCTCTTGCCTATAGAGAAATGTCTATGTTCTTATTTAGGCCATTTCTTTTAGGTTATAGATGAATTTTTTTTATTGAGATAAATTAAAAAATTACCTAACAGGCAATACTTCAAATTGAAACAGATGCATAATAAACTCAAAAATTGTCATTTATGCAGTCATCATTTGAATATATATTTTATGAGTTCTTTTTAAATCAAATACTTATTATATTTTTCAATGAATCTGATATTTTATATGAATGTTTCATTTCATGATAAGTGAGTTGTTTCCAATGGCATCAGCGAAGTAGATACAAACAAAATATTTTTAAAGGAAGGCAAATTTCTAGTATTTTACACTTTTTGTAATGCTGATAATGGGTTCAAAGCATAACTTTTTGGTGTGCTTCAGACATTAATTATTCCAACTAAATCGAACATTTATTGAATAGTTGATATTGAAGTATTTTAAATGAATATTCTGAAAAGCTTCATGTGAAGGAAAGTGAGAAATTTCCGTTTCACTAATATTTGTAGGTGACCAAATTAGATTGGAAATATATATTATTGAAAACTTGGAGAGCAAAACTAACATATGAACTAGGTAAATAAGCTGAAATATGTTCATATTAAAGTAATTTGCAATAAAACTACCAGTACCTTGTTGCTCAAGATTTGAGAATATTTGTCTGTCATGGGTATCTATCAACCCAATTTCATATAAGTATTGACCATACTGCAGTTGATTTTCGGGATCACTGAGGCCGTTTCCAATAGCAAGTCCTTGAAGATTAATTTTCACGTTGTCGTTTCCATTTTTTTTTAGTATGGTGTAAGCAATCGCTGGTAAGTACTTTCCAGCATAGGACTCTCCACTAACGAAAAAGTCATTTTTCTGTAGTTCAGGAAATAAAATGAAAAACTGCTTCAGCGCTTCATATAGATCTTCCCCAACTTTTGTTTCATTTTGGGCATATCCTCCGTCAGTGAAACTGAACCCTGTTCCTACAGGATTGTCTATGTATATCACGGAGTGATCATGTGTCCATGTGTATTCGCGGTGTCTCACTTTATCTGCTCCTTTTAATATGAAAGGTCCATTTTCTGAAAACAAACCATACAGTGAAGATGCTCCGGGGCCACCTTGCAACCATAAAAGCACTGGGGCGCTCTTATAATTTCTTTTAGCCGGAAAGAACCAAAAGAACATATTAGAATTGTAAATTTTATCCACTGTCAGAAAAGCAGCATAACTTTTTACTTGATTGAATTCTTCTGAAGAAACTCTTGCTGCAGCCTGGGCTTCTTTTATTCGATTTTGCTCTATGAGTGGTGTTAGCAGCAACGGTTCGCCGAAGTCTCCAGTTACAGCTTTTGTGGAAATTTTGCCATACTTCTTAGGAAACGATAAATTTCCATAATGGAAATTGATCAACACTAGCAAAATAGTTGAAACGACTCGTTTCATATTATATTTATATTTTTTTAAATGATAAATAATATAATATATTATTAGAACTACTCTTTAACTCAGATACATATAACAGTATTTATAAGAATATAATCGATTGAATTTTCCAGATACGATCTTGACGCCAATTTATCGAGATAATGATTATAAGATTAATTCCTGATATATTTTTTCAATTGAACAAAACAATTGTTTCAAGGTTTGACAAAATTTTTATACTGAATATTTACTTCAATCGTAACAAATTATCAGCATAGACATCAGATTCGTCTTCTATTTTGTTGTTTTAAAACGTATTCATAAAACTTATTTCGGTATTTATCATTTGAGGTCTTGAAAAGGTTATCAAGTTCGTGGAACTTTCAATCTCTTTCAACGAAGAAACAGATAACAGATTGTCTTTCTTGACAATCATTCATGGTATATAAGACCTTAAGAATAATTTTTGTATCTTGTGTTTTTATGAACAGTAGACCTTTTTATCAAAATCATTCACAATATTCAAAATTGTAAATTGCTAGTAGAATCAGAAGTCTTAGATTCCTAAATCATTTTCTATAGGTACTTGTTCTTCAAGGAATAAAATCTCGAAACATTCATTTCTCAAAACGTACCTACACAATAGGTTCTGGCAAATGTCTGCCGGAAAACAACTATTTCCCCGGCTACTACCACGATAGACATTGAATTATGTCCGACAGACATTTATGCAAGATACCTTATATAGAGTATAGTCTTGAAGATGCTCCTCGTTCATCCTGCAAATGGACCGCCCTGAAATAAACTGAGTAGATCACCTAAAGACCTGTTACGTATATTACCTCTCATCAGTGCAGAAAATATCCAACCCAAACAGCGGTGTGAATACATACAGTCGAGCCGTATTGAAGTCAGTCGAGTTTCAGTCTACAAAACCCTCTGCTACTCCTGTTGAAAATGTGATATTTTAACACTGTCGTATTATCGACCATTTTTCAAGTGGATATGAATCCGTTTTCTTGAAATATTCTCTATTTTTGAGATCACAATTTAAAAATTCATGGTCAATTGGTTCCAATGGTGTATATAAGGAATGAGGATAAAGTATGGTAGTTTTCCAGATCTTCATGAACAAAAATAGCAACACGATCAAAAAAACCTCAAGGAACACCCAATTTGTTAATTTTAAATACCTAATATACATAATATTGGTTAGGGCTTCCATTTTTTAAAAGGGTGTAGAGAAAAAATAAAATGAATAAAGTATTAAAAATATCAAAAATACTAAAAGTAACCAAAATATCTATGTTTTTATATTTTTTTATTATCTATTTTATTTTTTCTATTTAAACCAACTCGTTTGAATATTTCATTTATTTTCATTGAATAATTTTGATAAGTTCAATATTTCATTCGTTTTAATACCTTTTTTCTTTCATTTTTCCTAATTAATACAGTTTATTGTATGATTTTCACTAAAAAGGGTTTTGCAAAAACCGCGACATGTGTTTTGCTATACAATAGCTTTTTCAAGCGTAAACTCTTACGCTTCAATTTTATTTTTCCTTTTCAGGCAATGGAAGTTCGAACCTGTAGCATTCACTAAGAAAAATTGATGAACCACACCTAATGGTGTCCTTTCATCCTTAGCAAGTGTTTGCAATAATTCAAGTACAAGTTGATATTTGTGTATCTTGCTCAGGAAAATAATTTTTTATTGTATATAATCATTGTATATAATGATCGGAATTAACTTTGTAACAACTGTGTCAACATTCATCCTTTGTCGTTATTATCACAGCATATCAAATTGAACAAACATAGACGAACCAGAAGTTACAATCATTCAACTGATCTGAATTGTGTTTGAAATGCTACCTGATCAGTATGTATCAAATTATCACAACACTACACAATCAAAGGTGAATTGTCAATCAGATACAGATTAAAATTCATTCCTCTTTCTTTCAAGACTCTCAATGCGTGTTGCTTCTCCTAGACATATTTAGTTATATCAATTTTTTACTCGATTTTTCAGTGTGATATACAAGTTAGTCATCAGATCTGATGCCCACGTATTCATTGTGTGGAACTATTGGTGCTCTTAACTGTCAATTTTTGTTTGGTTGCAAAATACTCCCAAATGCTGTGGAGAACATAAAAAGGAACAACTATTGTCAATCGTGTTTTCTGTTCATCCGTCGTTTACCTCAATCGATTTAAAAAATCAATATTCTTTCAAAGGAAATCAAATGATTTTAATCTGCTGAGATTGTCTTCATTAGGATCAGATTTGTTAAGACCTATTAGAAGACAAAAAGTATTGAAAACGTAAGACATTTTCATCTCCTAAATATAATAATGAAAGAAATGTTATTTTACAATTAACATTGGTACAGAGTAAGCTTATCTGACAACTCTACCACAAATGGTATTAGAATGAAGAAACTTTGGATGGAATTGAAAAGCCGACGTGTTCGAAATGCAAGAAAAGGAGAAAATGCACAAAGTCCCTATCAATCCACAAGTTTCCCTATATTTTAGTAATACATTTAAAGATTCTCTCCAACGGAAAGTAGAGGCAAATTGAATGATGTCATCGAATTTCCTCTATAAAGATTGGA